>CABHPQ010140419.1:1143-28532 GCA_902168405.1 Peromyscus aztecus | reverse complement strand
GGATATTAATGACCAGTGATTGTTCATTCCTGTTATTTTTTGGTGGTAGTGTGTGTGTACTTCTCTTCTTTGGGGTTTACTGCTGTGGTGTTATCTATTGCCTGCATTTTCAAGGGTGTATTTGACTTCCTTAGGTTGGAATTTTCCTTCTAGTGCTTTCTGTAGGGCTGGGTTTGTGGATAAGTATTGTTTAAATCTGGCTTTGTCTTGTAATGTCTTGTTCACTCTGTCTATAATGATTGAAAGTTTTGCTGGGTATATTAGTCTAGGCTGGTATCCATGGTCTCTTAGTGTCTTCATTACATCTGTCCAGGTCCTTCTGGCTTTCAAAGTCTCCATTGAGAAATTGGGTGTTATTCTGATGGGTTTGCCTTTATAAGTCACTTGGTCTTTTTCCTTTGCTGCTCTTAATATTCTTTCTTTATTCTGTACATTTAATTGTTCAATTATTATGTGGCGAGGGGACTTTTTTGGGGGGTCTAGTCTGTTTGGTGTTCTTTAGGCTTCTTGTATCTTCATAGGCATTTCCTTCTTTAAGTTGGGAAAATTTTCTTCTATGATCTTGTTGAATGTATTTTCTGTGCTTTTGAGTTGGTATTCTTCTCCTTCCTCTATCCCTATTAGCCGTAGGTTTGGTCTTTTCATGGTGTCCCAAATTTCTTGGACATTTTGGGTCATGACTTTGTTCGCTTTAGTGTTTTCTTTGACTGATGAATCTATTTCTTCTTACTGTATCTTCATCGCCAGAGATCCTCTCTTCCATCTCTTGCATTCTGTTGGTTATACTTGCATCTGAAGTTCCCGTGCGTTTATTCAGATTTTCTATTTCCAGCATTCCCCCTGTTTGTGTCTTCTTCATTTTTTCTATTTCCCTTTTCAGGTCTTGGACTGTTTCCTTCATCTGTTTCATTGCTTTTTTCATGGTTTTCTTTCAGGGATTTATTGTTTTCTTCTGCTTTATTTGTCCTTCCTCTAGGTTTTTTTTATAGCATTCTTCCTATTTTTTTCGTCTGTTCCTCAATTTCAATTTTGATTTCTTCTATATAAGCCTCTAGCCTCTTCATGATGTTATTCATAAGGTTGCTTCCTTCTGCTTCTTCTTTTTTGTGATGTTCAGGTCTAGCTGTTGGAGGAGGGCTAGCTTCTGGTGATGCTGTATTGCTCTTTATTTTGTTGTATGTAGTTCTGCCTTGACGTCTGCCCATCTTCTTGTGGATTTTTTCTTGGTCTTATCAGCGCTCTTGGTCCAGACAGAGCTGACAGATTCAGGAAGCCTCTCTCTGGTCCAGATGGAAGCTCTCTGGTCCAGATGGGAGTTCATGGCTCTGGTTCAGATGTGGACTCTGGGCAAGATGGGAGCTCTTGTCCAGATGGGAGCTCCGGTGCTGGATGGGAGCTAGGGGCTGGTCTCTAAGTCTCAGGAAGTGGCTGGGTTCGCGGGCGGATGGGTGTGGGGGCAGGGCATGGAGATTGCAGGGTCTGCCGTGGGTCTTGGAGAAGGGGAACCTTCCTGGTAGGGGTATGGGGGGGGTCCTGCCCAATGGCCAGAACCTGGGGCCAAGTTGGGCAGGTCTTCCCTGGAATGGCTGGTGCCCAGGGATTGGGACCTAGGGGCAGGCCTCTCTGGGTATGATCACAGGCACTCAACTCTTGTCCAGATGGGAGCCTATTTATTAATCAATCAGAGAAACACATTTAACATACAGAACATCCCACAGCACTTCCTCTTTTCTTTTTTTTCAAAAGGAAGGTTTTAACTTTCACATAGTAAAATTACAGATAACAAAACAATTATCAAGCAAGAATTACAGTTACAATATCTAGTCTATTTATAGTAACTAGTCTATTTGTATTTAGCAAAATTAAAGAAGATATCCTATCTATCTTATATTTGTGAGTCTAAGGTTTCATATCTAACTTATCTTTTATCATAACTAAGGAAAATTATAACTATCAAGTCTTCAACTACATCAAAGACCTCAGAAGGATATAATGTTACCTGAGAAAAGGGTAAAGGATGCAAGGAACTTTCGGGAGTCTTGCCAGAGTAGACAGAGACATCTGGCAGCCTGGACAGTCATCCAAAGTTCTTTTGTAAAGTTGGAGCATCTGTCTTCAGCCCACAGGCCTAGAATCTCTCAGTCATTTCTTTCTGTGTACTGTAGAATGTCTAGCAGTTTCCTGTGCAAAGCGGGAACCTGAAGGACCATTTTGTCAAGCAAAGTTTAGTGGTCACCTTCCTATGGGCCCTGCATATCCAGTCAATCAAGCAGTCCAGGAAAGAACAGTTTCTTGCCCAAATGGTTTCTTTTGCCAAGAAGAAGCTAAACTCCATATAGAGTGTCTTCAATGCCCATCCTCCTCTCTGAAGTAAATCAGTGCTGCCAGGATCAGACATGTCTCATTTTCCAGAAAGTCTAAATTTTTAAAAAAATATTTTAAATGCCATATTCTGTAGGTCTTTGAAGTGTTTGAAGATTACCTGTCTCTCTGAAATATATCTATGTATACCTAGAAAACTTAACTAACATGCTACAAGTTTGACTATCATAGAAGACTAATTATTAATCTGTATTATCCATTACAATCTAAATGAGTTACATAAACATAATACCTCAAATGAGAATAGAAATATATCTACAGTATAACAAAATTAACTTTAAATTTGTATCAATAAACTAAAATCCATAGTAATGTAAAACATTTTAAAGAAGTTGCTCTTTAAAAGTAGATTCAGTAATCTACCCTTTCATCCTATCGTATCTATATCATATCCCCTTTTCTTCTTTAGAAAGAGATCACATTTATAATCAACCTGATTTAAATAAAAATATTGGTTTTTCTGTGTCCCACACCAGAGGGCTTTTCTGATATGGGACAAAAGACTCTCTTAACCTTTTTTTTTTTTTTTTTTTTTTTTTTTTTTTTTTTAGCAATATGTTTGGGTTTAGAGAAGGAGTGAGCTAATTCCATCTCCAATGCCAGCTTGGTATATTTGGGAATTTGGGGGTAGCTTCTCTTACTATTTCCTGATGGATAGGGGCGCTGTATCTTATGGGGACATAAAGAAAATTTTAGGATTATGGAGTAGTCCATGAGGGTGTATCGTCTGAGCCATTTGCCTTGAAACCATTCTGGATGTTGGATCATTTGGGCCATGGTGTCATCGGAGACCTTTCTGGGGCTCTTGACTGGTCAAACCTGATGTATCTTAATCTGGGACAAATCCATAGCCTCTGACTTTCTGTGGAAACAAAAGCAGAGCTTCCTTTCCAAAGTAACATATCCTTAGATCCAAATTTTGAAGTCAAGGTACCTTTAAAATATATATATTTGTTTAACTTATCAGCTTTTACAATCAAATGTCTTTCTGCAGTTAAGAATATCAAAGACAACATAATCCAGATTCTCTGTGTGATATCCATCTTTACGTGGCTTATTTTTTATATTACCTTTACTGTCTCTTTAAAGACTTTATTTTTAAAAACTATGTATTTGTTTATATAACTGTATATATTCCTTTTTCTCTCTCTTCCAAGCCTACATGCATTTTTACACACATTGTAAAGCATTTAAAGTCTTGTTCCATCTGAATCTGTCTTATCATGAATCTATTGTTTTAAACTGCAGCATTTCTAAGACTGAAACGGCACTGTGACTGATGGCTCTGCCCCGGTCAGCTTCCCAACATGGTGGTGGTACAGTTTACCACCAGCTCTGGGTCTGGATCTATGTGTACCATCAACTATCAGGAGCAGTTCTATCAAAGCAGCATGTACCCCAGAAACCACTTTTTTTTGTACTAGCAAAGACTAAATCCACCATGCAGCATAATGTGCTGCTTGTAGACACCTCATTCCCACCATACTGCAGGTCAAGTATGCACGCCACAAACCCGCCATATAGTAGCTCAAGCATGCAGGCTGTGGCTAACTTGAGAGAGACAAGTAGGAAGCTGTTTTAGCTCCGTTTTAGAATCGTCTTTCTCAGGTTTTAGGTGGAAACTTGAGCAGCTGGGTGCCATTCATAGCTAGAGTTTTTCTCCAGTCCTGCCTGGCCCACAGTCCGAACCAATCTCTCTCACCCACCAGTCCCATGGCCACTCAGACCCAACCAAGTAAACACACAGAGATCTGCCTGTCATGTGATCTGGATTAAAGGAGTGCACCATCACCACCCAGCTTCTGCTATGGCTTGCTATTGGCTCTGATCCCCAGGCAACTTTATTTATTAACATACAAATAAAATCACATTTCAGTACAAATAAAATATCACCATATCTACAGATCAGCTTTGGACTACAAAGTGCTCAGAGCAATTTTGAGCAGGCTAGGACTTGAACAAGGACTTGAGATAAACCCTAAACTTTGGCGTTATGCACAGACTGGACAACAAAGTATCCTTGAACAAGGACTTGAGCTAAACCCTAAACTTTGGCGTTATGCACAGACTGGACAACAAAGTATCCTTGAATCGACTGCTGACAACCAGGACAAAATGGACAGACAGGACACACAAAAAAATGGACTACCAATTCTTGCCAAGATAAGTGTGGTTGTGGCTTTATCAAAAGGCATCTTCTGAGACCAGGACAAAATGGCACCATCCCTGAAGTGGTCTTTGCAATCCGGAAAAGGTACAGTGCCCTTTTCTTTGAAGGCAGCTGAGCAGGCAGTGGGCCGATGGCTTCTGATGTGCAGTGGAACAGCAGCTCAAACAGTTATTCTTGAAGAATAACTAAGCTCACGCCTCTCAATAGCAGACTGGCATTTAATAGAGGGATGTGGAGAACGGGATGCCAAGATGAAGCCACATACACATAGCCAAGAAGAATGGACAGCTGAATTAAAAAAAAATCAACAATTTACAGAATTTAAAATCCTGAATCATGACATGACACTAGTGGAATTCATGTGTTTCTGGTACATGGACTGCTCTCACCCAATGTGAGGTTGAACTGTTGACCTTGTGTACATCCTACTTCACAAATGAGTCTGTCAGATATGCTAAGCCTATAGGCTGAAGATGATGCCCCAATGCTGCGGAGAAACCTCGGGTGAATGTCCAGGCAGCTGGGTGTTTCTGTCAACTCACATTTTTTTTTGAAGTTGCTTGCATGTACTTCCTGTTTTTATTTTTTATTAGGTAATATTATTTCCTTCTTGGGTCTCTGAGGGAGTTGAAGACTAGTTAGTTATGTTGAAGATTAGATAGTTATATTTATAGTTTTCCTTGTTAAGAATTTCAGAAAAGAAACTCACTAAAGAAGTGTAAGTGTATAAATTTGAAAGACGTTATAAGACAGTTCTGTTAGTAATATAAGTTACGATAGAAAGTGAATCAGGTACACTTTGGATTTACCAAAATAGGGTAGATAATGGAATTATTTTCTCTGAATTTGTCAAATGCAAATGGACTAGACATTGTTTAGGTATTTATTGCTTGTATATATGGTATATAGTTATTGTACTTTTGTATATAGTTTTTCTTATATTAGTTATAACTTTTTTTCTTTTTTTCTTTTTATTAAAATAGAAAAGGGGAAATATGGTGATATTTTATTTGTACTGAAATGCGATTTTATTTGTATGTTAATAAATAAAGTTGCCTGGGGATCAGAGCTAATAGCAAGCCATAGCAGAAGCTGGTGGTGCACTCCTTTAATCCAGATCACATGACAGGCAGATCTCTATGTGTTTACTTGGTTGGGTTTGAGTGGCAGTGGGACTGGTGGGTGAGAGAGATTTGTTCTGTGGGCCAGGCAGGACTGGAGACAAACTCTAGCAACAGTCCTTGGTAGTACCAGAGGTCATAGATGTTTGTCATAAATGCAATAGAGTGATTGACATTAAATTTCCTTTATGTTTATGTGGCTGTCTATATTACAAAACACATTAAATATTTGCACATAGCTTTGTTTATAAATATTTACACATGCATATTTGTCTCTGTGGAACCCTGTCTATACCCTAGAAGATGAAACATTGCTTTTAATAACAAATTTGACAATAAATAAATAAATCACGTCATCCCTAGATAAACTGAGGTTTCCCATGCATTTCTTTTATTGTCATTTTTGCAGTGTTCATGCTTTTTGTATATATTTTCCTTATACACTGTTATTATTAATGGGCATTTCTCACTATTATTTTTGTACTCCCAGTGTCAGTGAGGTGCGTTAAATATACACCCATAGGTACCAGAATGTGTTAGTGTCACAAACCCAAGCTTGAATTCTTCACTTCTTCCCCTGTGCCTTCCCTCTCTCTGGGGTATATGATGGTATGTTGGTCATCTGTACCTGTGAATCTGTGTGTACCTACTGCTTGTGTATGTGTCCCTAATAAAGGACTTAGCTCTGTATTTATTGGACAGCACAGAAAGCATGGCATGGGTAATGGATGAGGGATTCTTTACAGAAATCTTTAGCAGAGTTTTGTGGAGGGGAGGAAATAATTTATTGATCCTAAAAAAACTGAAACACTCAGAATACCCAAAAAATATGGCAAGCATACCAAGCTATATCTGTGTGTTATTTGCAACATTAATGGTCGATATTTATTTATAGGGTTACTTCCAAACTGTGGGCTGCTTTCAGCAAATGATTATGATAACACACACGTGCATTACTGATAGAGGCATGGAAGGATATATAACTTAATTAAAATTGTGCATTAGATTAGTTTGTAAAGGCTGATTACATGGGAAATCAAAGGTAAGTGAAGTTGGTTGTGACATTGTTGTCTTAAAGGCAGGTTAAACAATCAGTGAATATATAGTAGAGTATCAGCGTAAATCTTAAGTGATCTCAAGGTACATTATTAACTTAGCTGTGAGGTCCAAAAAAAGTTCTATCTCTCTAAAGGCAAGAGACAATAAGAATGTAAAGCATATAATATTGTTTCAATACATAGACTGTATCAGATTGGACATTCCAATTGGTTGGTTAAGTTGAGTTGAAGAGACTATTTAGTTCACAAATGACTTCTTTATGGTCCACAAAGGTTATGCTCTATGTGGATGACCAAATGGATGGGTTCACTGACCCTGCATGCATACTCAGACAATACCTGCCATAGAAATATGATGTGACATATATCACTCTGTAGTGGTTGACACTGTCTCTTGTGACCTACACTACAATCTTGATTGGAGAGCTCCCACAAGTGAGATTTTTTTATCTTTAAGTAAGTACTTTATTATCAAATAATTATACACGAGAACAAGTTTTCTATTTCCAAAAAGTGTCCTTTACATGATATATTGTGAGACACTTAGAAGAATCCAACACTACATCTTTTCTAGTTTCTCCTTTGCTACAGGGTGGCTTGTTATAGTCTAAAAAACTCTTTCTCCATCATATTAGTGCTACCCATGAAGTGTGTTAGTTCCTTTCCATGTAGTATTTACTAGTCCCAGGTTAAGAAACATGTTTTATAGTGACATAAAAGCTAGCTACAAGAAAAACATACAATCTTACAGAGGGAGACCCTCCTTAAAATAAAGAAAATCAAAGGACTTTATGCAATTACATAAGGCAGATGATTCCAGAAATAACATTCAGAGTTAATACATCAATAATACCATATAAGAAGTTAATAACTTGTAAAGTAGAAAATTAAAATTGGCCCTTGGGCCTTTGACAATTTAATTGCTAAGGCCTTTTGTGCATTCTAATAATGCTCTAAATTAACTATTATTTCTCAGAACTATGAACTAAAAGAATATGAATCTCAATTACAGACTTCTATTTTTGTTTATTTCTTCACCTAGCTTTCTAGCTGTTCTCAGCACACCCTTAAGATTGACGGTAAATAAACTGAATGGTTTTTATACACAAGAAACTGTGTTAGAGGCTTAAAATATGGGAGTGCCAGCATTCCTTTTGTAACTGTGTATCAGCCAGCTGAATAATGGAACATTTCTCCAGAACAGAATCTATCAATGCCTCAAAGATATCCTAAGTGACTCGAAGGAAGAAACGGTGACTATGGCATTTTCATTTTTTAAGTGGTACGTCTTCATTTGTCATAGGTCTTCATTATACTCTTTCCTTACCTCAGCCTCTCCCAGAACCTCCCAACTTTCCTGCCTATCCAACTAAGTGTTCTCTCTCTCTCTCTCAATAAAAAAGACAACCAACCAAAATGACAAAAAGTAGCAAAGCAAAACAACAACAAAGCCCACAAAAGCATGGAGCCAGGGAATCTATTTATACTGCCCAACAACTCCTGAGCATGGGGCCTGCTCTGATACAACAGGGCAAACGCACAGATGAAATCAGAGACTGACAGCATGCAGGAGACCTGTGCAAGTTCACACCAGACAGATTCCTGGTTGGAGAAGAGGAAGTGGACACAAAGTCCCACCTCTAACCAAGAAGCTATTTACAACAATGGTACCTGCTGGGAGAGGGAGACTCTCTACCGGAGTGAGGCTGGGCACATTCTCATTCTCTAAGTGAGTGTTTCATATCCAGGTGAGCACTCAGTGCTTTCTACCCGTATACTTCTGGTTAGGTAGATGGAGAAAACTGACTGCCATCCTTTTTGACAGAACACAAGAATTTGGCCAGATGTAACTCTCAACACTGTTCATTACAGAGATGTTGTTCGTCAATGGCTTTTATTTTTTTAACGTTTTGTTTGTTTATTTATTTTTGCAGGGGTAAAGTGGGAAGGCATTCCTTTCCATGTTGGGGGTCAGTTCTTAAAGGCTCCAACTCTGCTGGCTTTGCTGATGAAGTTCTTCAGAAGATCGTGGTCCATTTCTGCAAAGCCTGAAGTGTGTTACTACAGTCAGATGATTTATGCAAAATCTGAAGCAGAACTCTTCTAAATCCTGAGCGTAGTACTTCACAGCAGCAGAGAGCAAAGCAATAGCGTTCTCCCCACAGATCCCTTGCTTGATAGTTTGCTGACAGAGCTTTTTCAGCTGAGTCTTACTGTAAAATGTGGCCAGATCTAGCAATCCTACTGCCTCCTCAGGAGATAGGCTGATGTTATCCGTGTATAGATATTCCGGGAAAGCTCGGAACACAGGTTATGAAAACCCACTCATTTCTACAATATCATCTTCACTGTCTTCTAATGAAGAATGAAAATGCTCACACCTAATTTTGAGAAGGACTTTGTGAGCATAAATGTATTTTCCATCAACCAGAAAATTGAGGTCTGCAGTGCCAGAGTTGTCAAATTCCCTCTTCAGTGACTCAGCCACAGTGAGGTGGCCATTGGGTTCCATGGAGAGGACGCGCCAGGTGACGGCAGGTGTGCAAAGGAGGCAAACACGTCATCGGTGAAGCAGAAGTGGGTGAGGTGGAGAAGGATCACTGACTGGCCCCGGCACTGGCCCCACATGTACATGTGCCCACCCTGGGTCTTGGCAGCAGAGGTGTGGGCAGCGTGACATGTCGCAATTTCTATGATCCTGTCCTTTTTCACAACAGGGGTAGGGTAGGACTGGTTACTTTTATTGCCAGTGCCGAACTGGCCATAAGAATTTGCACCCCAAGCATACACTTGACCTTCATCTGTTAATACTAATGTGTGTGCGTAGCCACAGGCAACCCGCTGGATACGGATGCCTTGCAAGACTTCCACTCTACAGGGGGTTGGCTGGTTGCCACTGCTGACCAGACCCAGCTGTCCATTCCTATTGTAACCCCAGACATAGACCTCTCCTCTGTCCACAACGGCCATGGAACACATTTGCCCACATGCTATGTTCATAACTAGTTTATTCTGCAAGCATCCAGTGACTCTTCGAGAAATGAGCTGATTAGCAGTTAATCCAGAGCCTACCTGCCCAGAGTTATTATAACCCCAGGCAAATACCTCTCCATCAGATGTTAGGACCAAAGAATGGTAAGACCCACAGGCAACCTTAATGACTTGTATATTTGACATATTAGTAGAGATATGACAGGGCACTAAGCCATGATTTGTTGTCCCATTATCCAGCTGGCTATAAAGCATTGTGACCCCAGGTAAAGACGTCTCTGTCTGTTATTTCAAGAACGATGTGTGGGCCACTCCCACAGCTGAGGCTGGCTATCTATCTTTCTGCCATTTAAAGAGTCCAGTGTTCGAGGGAGGCTCAGTGGTGCTCTGAACGTCACCTACCCCCAGACAGCCACTGCAGTTTATGTCAAGCACAAAAATCTCATCGTTGACTGTAGTGTATAAAACTTCATTGCCAGCACTGCCTAAGACACAAGCCTGACGAATCAACTGCAGTTCTTCCTCAGAACAAAGGGAAAAACTTGGCCACTTTCCCACATCTAACATCTTCAATGATGACAGGGTAGCCTGTACTGGCTTGCCACTTTCTCCACAGAAACCAGGCAGTTCTTCTTCCATATGGCCTCAGTCTGTGCGGTCCCTTGGCCAACTTTTCTGAGACAGGAAAGTTCCAGATTACGGTGAAGACCAGACTTATGAATTCTCAGCTCCTGAAGGATGTATGACCTGCTAAGCTGGATGCTGGAGAGTTCTGGAGCCCCGAATTTGGTCCTTGTAGATCCTTGTAAAGCTGACTTCTAGAAAAGTTCACAGGACTCTGCTGCTGGCAGCGAGGACTGCGGGGAACAGCCTAGACTTGGCGCCTTCCCCAGAAGTGGCCCAGCTCTGTGGGCTGTGCTGGAGTTGAGCCCCGCGGGGAGGAGGGGGCCGCGGAGTGGGAAGAGAAACCAGGGGAGGGCCACAAGTGAGTTTTTAAGAACCACACACGACAGGTTGGAGAGATGACTCCATGGTTAAGAAGTCTTGGGGCTCTTGCAGAGGACCCAGTTAGGTTCCTACCATCTGAGTGGTGGCTCTGTTGGTCTGAGTAGGAATGGTGCCCAAAGGGTCATATATTTGGATGTTTGGTTATTAGGCGGTGGTGCTTGTGGAGGGGCTACCCACCACTCCCACATTTCCCCAGAGTGCTCTTGAGTAGGAGCAGCAGGAAATATTAGTTAGAAGGAATAGAGGGGGGGAGATAAAGATAGAAAATACAGGATAGCCTCGAGAGGGCCTGGAACCTATTCCAACAGGCCCTGACTGTCTCTGCCCTAGGGTATATAAAGGAATGCCAAGGGGTGGAGAAAAAGACCTCTCCCAGCACAGCCAAGTGCAGACCGTCTCAGAAAACTACACTCTAGCCCATGGTCCAATCATCCCCTCTATGCAGACCTGCTGGGCAAAGCCATTAGAAAATCTGAAAATGGGCTCCCACAGGTCCCCCTTTCTTAATGTATAAAAACAACTCCTCATGAAGAGCTCATAGCACTCTCCATAGCTGTCACACCGTCTAGTATAGGAGTAGAGGAAGACAAAGATGACATTTCTTTTTTGAAATGGTCTAAGCTGACTACAGCAGTCTTAGCTGCATCCAGCCCTTTCTAAACCAAAAAATTTAATGCAATTGCAAACCTAAAGACTCCCTTAGTTTCATAATTAAGACTAACAGATTAACATAAATATTGCTATATATAGTTACAATTCTCTCAATCTTACTACTTAACGCAAATTCTGAACAGAACCATTTGAATTTCTTGCTAACTCAGGAAAAACTTCTGATGTATTTACATCAAACTTAAATATTTCCTTAACTTCACCAAACCAGGGTGCGTTAATATCAATAGGTTAACATAATATCATAACCATTACTATATACCATTATAATTCCTACACATGCATTAATTCACTCACAACTCCTCCTTTTCTTTATATTTTTAAACAAAATCTCAAATGTAGTTAGAAAAACCCCAAATTTCTTCATTTAAACAGTTCCATTTGTAACACAAAACCAGTTCCATAAGTAATTCCATTTTTACACAGTTTCATAAGACAGTTATTTTTAACACAAAACAATTCATGAATCACCACAGTTAATAAAGCATATATGCATATACAAAATTGCATCTTGAGCCTAGGTAGAAAAAATAGATTTCTTCATTTAAACAGTTCCTAGTTCATCACCATAAGTAAATTCAAAATTGTCCCGTTGTAATTGAATCACTGTTGTTCATTTAATTTCTTAAGTTCCAAAATTCAAATAATAAATTCTGGTACCAGCCTTCCAAATATGAAGAAATCCATAACCCAAATCTTTTTGTAGTTTTATCTCATTTTTTTAAGTTCAAATGTTCAAATAAATTCTGGTACTAGATTTTCACTTCCAAATATGAAGAAACATTTTACAACCAAAACCCTTTTGCAGTTAACAATTTTAGTTCAAACAAGCAACTTTCATTCTCAAGCCAGAGACATTTTTAGTTACAGTAACATTTTAAACTGCACCATTTCTGCTGCTAGCTCAGGTTATTCTCTGTGGTGTTGATTTTCCATGGGTTTCAGCTGCAGATGCCTGGCTGTGGTTACTGTGCTGGTTCTGGCATCCACCATTCTTAGTTCCTTAGTGACTTCTGGAACTTTTGAAACCACTCAGAGTGCCAGCTTGCAGTCTGCTAGGACACTACCCTCTGTGTCCCAGGTTTCTTCACCATATACATTAAGCATAGACTCACAATCAACATTTACAATTTTTTACAAACTCACATATATCATATTAACATACACTTATTTATAAGGAAACTCTATAGGAATACCTTAGCAAATATATTTCTTATATTCATTCTATAGGACTACCTTAGCAAATACTTCTTATTTAAACTTACATCATGGCCATTTACTACATCTTTTTACTTACAAGTTTATTATAGGACTACCTTAGATTTTCTTAAGGAAATTCTATAGATGTGTTACGCATCTAACTTAGTAAACACGTAAAGATTTCTTAACACCTAGAAGAGATTTACCATCTTCTAACAAGACAGAGATTAATATTCTACTTTTTACTCTTAATTATCTTATCATTAGAACAATTTGAAAGACTCTTTTAACAAGACAGGAAGTATGCAAATCATTTCTGAAGTTCAGAGTTTATAGTAAAGTTCAGAGTTTATAGTCAGTTTTGATCATTCTGAAAGTTCTTGAGAGTTTGGAACAAGAGTCTGATTCTTTAATGGCTCTCTCTTAACTCTGGGATTTAGTGAATTCTGTTGCTATGCATTTCAGATCTTTTATAACAAATCAAGAGCTATCTCAGTTTACAGCAACCCCCCCCCAAAAAAAAATAAAAAGAGAAGAAAAACCTTGCAATGAATATTCTGTGTCTGAGTTGCTTAGCTGGCAACTCAACAGACAATTTCCCAAGAGAAGATAATTGTCTAAGTTGGAGTGGGGTTCCAGACCTACAGCTTTCAGCAGCTTCCTCTGTGTACCAAAACCACTGCTATAATTTATTACAAACTTCATTACAATCTCCTTGGCAGTCTGGAAGCCTCCATATACTCCTATCATCCCCATGCTGCAAGATGGAACCTCAATATCAGCAAAACTGATTTAGCTGCTTATCACTCCAGTTCCTCTAGAGCAGTGTCATTAGAGCTAACATTCAGAGCAATGTTCCACACTCATCACCAAACTCTGAGACAATTTACCCTCTTATTAATTAATTTTTAAAGCTGTATTTGCCATGAGTTCTTTAACAATGCTGATGTTTCTGATAAATTTTTATTAGCCCAATATTTCTTAGCAAGATTATTCACCAAAACTGCTACTATTCAAAGGAGTCAAGAACATAGATGCTATTTCATGAAACATATCCTTCATTAGCTTCTCAACCCCTGATATTATTTTTAGCAGCTGGTTGCTCTGACCACGATTTACGTAACTCATACTGTTCTCACAAACATCAGTGCATTCACTAAGCAAACATTCTAATTTAGCATTGTTTTCTTATAGGGAACTTTCAAATGAAGCAACTTTATTTTGTAAGACAGCTAGATTTTTTGAAGTTTGACCCCCATATATAACATTTATTTTTGAATGTCTGTTTCCTTATCTTCCTATTAGAGTTGCAAAGGAATCATTCATTACAGGCTGTTTGTTCAAGAGGCAAAGAACCTTTTTATTTGCCCATAAGTTTCTGCACATCTAAAACAATGTTCAGTCTAGGGAAAGTCCTTTGCTTTCTTAAGAATTTTAAAGTTGCTTGATTGCTCTTATAAGTAGCTTCTTGTCATCCAACTACCATAACAAACTATCTGCACAGCTATTAAGGAAAATAAGGTTTTTTCTCAAAGGAGCCAAAACCCAGGAAGCTCTGAGCTTCATATCCTTTCAGGTTTTCATTGGAGCTGACATTCAACAAACTCTTAGATGATTTTACTCCTTCTTAATCTTTTAAAAGCTGTATTTTGAGTTTCCCAAGAGCATTATTTTAAGCTGAAAAACGTTTTCCCCAGGCAATATTACCATATTTAGTGGAAAAACTACCTTTCCCAGAATGCATTTCTCTTATATCAGCACACTGTTACAAGCTATTTTCTCCCAGAGTTCTTTTTGAGTCTGGGAGTCAACTTCTGGTTCCCTTGTATTATCTTGCTTTCATATTGAAAAGTCAAGTTTCGGCTTTCAGCATGGGAGATTTGAACCAAGCGTTTTGCGTTTTCAACTATGGGACACTGGGAGATTTCTGTTCTTCCTGAGCTGGCCTTAACAGGTATTTTACTTTCATCTTATACTAGACCCAGATCAGAATTGCACCTGCCTCCTTAGCATGCGTTGAGGTGTGCACTCCTGATACCAAAATTTCCTCTGAGCATTGTGCATTTTTCTTAGCCAGTCAGTGAAAAACAAAAGCATTTAAAATAAAGCTGTCCCACAGCTCTTTCAGAGAGACTTTCACTGATAGATCTTTATCTTATTTTTCTTGTTCCTTCCCTTCCAAATGCAGATCTTCAGATACCTCAGGCTGTGGCTCTGTTCCTCTGCTAGCTACCTCTGGAGGTAGGGGCTTTCCCCTGCCCCAGTTTGCCTCAAATCCTAGCAGCTTTCTCCAGGTCTTGCACCTTCCAGAAAGGAATTTGTCTCTGCTCCATTTCTGTCCTGAGAATCAAGCTTCAGCTTTTTTTTTTTTTTTATCAAGGGGGATTTTTTGTTATCCCTACACTCACATTAGGACAGGTATATTTATCCTAATCAGACCTTTCATTTACTTGGCCCAGTTCCCCAGAGGGTTGCATTCCTTTGTGTGCTCTGGACAGAGCTTGTTGCCAGAGGCAATAACCCTTTAGGGCTTCACACTCCCATCTCACCAGGAGTCAGAAAGCTCTCCCAGAAAGGTGCTTTCTCTGATAGAAAACAACTTACTCCTGGATAGTTCTCCATTCTACCCTGGCTGGGCTTTTCCCCCCAGACAGTGTTCCTGACTTGGCAGAGCAGCTGTAGATGGAATTCTGCTTTATTGCCCTCCCCACCACCCCCTCCCATCAGGGAAGCATCTGTCTGCCTCAGCTGAATGCTGGAGGAAACCACTGACAACTGCAGAAACCCTAGTATCCCTGGAATGCACTCAAACTTGGAGGTACTGGCTAGTTGCTTCTTGGTTTTTGGTTAGAAGTGAAGATACATACAATGCCTAACAGAGAGGGTTCACATCACTTTAGGGGATCTTTGTGTTAGAGCGATTAGGAGGGACCTTTACATTCTGATATATGCTCACTCAAAAACAAAGCCCTTGATACCTCAGCTCAGCTTTTTTGCTTTTTCTGTACCAGCAGCCCCTCCTATCAGGGAGGGATCTCCCTTGGCTCTTTGCAGCTCTAAGCTTGCACTCTCCCAAGCATTACTTTGGGGGACTCTGACCACTGCCTTTTACTAGCTTGAAGAGACAGAGCTTAGAAGAGAGGTTTTTGGGAACTCAAGTCCTGCCTCCCTCATTGCAGGGAGGATTTTTCTTTCTTGGAAGAATTACAGAACTTAGAGTGGTTTGGTTGTTCTAAGAGGTTTGTTGTTTTCCCTTAGAGCGAGTCACAGGTGAAATCCCTTACTAATATATCCAGGTGATTCTTATTTTTGTCCTTTATAGATAAACTCAGAAAGTTCTGAAAGGCTTTTTAGAGAGAGATTAAGTTTTTTGGAGAGCTTTTAGTCTGAGAGAGAAAGATTAAGGCTTTTTAGAGAGATATTTTACCAAGTTTTTTTTTTTATTCCAAGAGAGAAAGATCATCAAGTTCATTTCCAAAACTTCCAAACTTTGGCTTATTACCCCCATATTTTTGCCTCAGGGAGAATCACTTTCTCTTGCTGCTTGGGACCAAAAACTTCCCACAGGAATCTTTTTTCTACCCGATAAGTTCAAAGAAGAGTTTTTCTCTACCCGTAAAGCTCAAAGAAGATAGATTTTTCCCCCAGTTTGTGTTCATAGCCCCCAAAGTTAGAAAATTAAAGACTTAGTTTTTCTGTCTAGTTGCCTAAATTAACTGAAGTAAATTTTTTGTACACTACCTTATACTTCTAAGTTTTTCCTGCACTATATTGCTACATTCTACCTTCCTTATTTTTCATAGATACAAATTGAGAGAGAGACAGAAAAACAGAAATCTTGATAGAGGAGATTTTGCAGTGCAGCATCAGAGATATCTCCAGTCCATTTTTTCCTTTTCTCTTGAGGATAAAGCCCCCTTTTCTATTTAACTTTTTTCTTTCACTACAACACTGGAGACTATGATCCTTTCAGAAGCCAAAGGTGTCTAATAAAAATCATATTACGAGCAATAGGATATCTACCCTCATGTTGTTTTTCAGAGGTGTCTCAGAAAAACCCAAGGCAATACAGAATACTGCCATTCATTGCTCTTTGGTTGCTCATCAGAACATGGGGGTATGATTCTTTTGCTGAAGACATTTAAATGTATTAGTCACAGGCCAAGTCAACATGGTATTGACCAGGAAACTTTCTCAATGATGTCAAGGTTTTATAGTACTGCAAGGTGCTATATAGGATTCTTTGGGGCAAATATCATAAACAGTCTTGCCCAGCTGTGAATTCTGGGAATTATTATATTGAACAAAATGGCAAGTTATGAGTGCATGAATGGAATATTTGGCTGATTATGTGGGTAGCCTAAAACTTTTTGCTTGAATTTAAGTCCATTCCATGTGAGGAAACAAATGCATGAAACTATATCTCTGGACAGGAACCTAAGGTTGGGAACTCACAGGCCCAGGAGTGAACCTACTACTATTATTCTGATAAGTTGTCTTAATATCAAACTATTATCGAAGTTTGGATCTTTTATCTATATATTAATGCAACCCTCTGACCTCATCAAAGAAAGTTCTATGTGAGATAGACAGTGGTTAGCACAGAAACTCACAACTGGTAAAAGAGCAAAGCATAAGTTAAGTGTCAAATGAGTGCTCAGTCATTAATGAAAAATTAAAGACTTGTATAA
Organism: Peromyscus aztecus; assembly: GCA_902168405.1. NCBI lineage: Eukaryota > Metazoa > Chordata > Mammalia > Rodentia > Cricetidae > Peromyscus > Peromyscus aztecus. Next base: position 11,242 of record CABHPQ010140419.1, on the reverse strand, counting down.
TGGAAACAATATTTACAATATTAATGAGAAAAATTATTAGTATTGAAATAAAACATATTATACATACTTTGATTTGAGACAACATATGAATTGTTAAATAATTACTTTCCTTCCACACACAATATTTGAGTCTTTATCAAAACAAAGAACGGTAATTGAAGGTTCTGAATATTCAATTCAGGAACACTGTAGAATAAATTGATAGTCATCTAGGTTTTATTCAGAAGTAAGTTAAAATATCAACTGTTTAGAATTCATTCTTTGAAGAACCTCTCAAGACTTGAGATAAAATCATCCTTCACGTATGGTCTCATCTCGTGATACAACCTTCAGGACAGCAGGTGTTTCTGGAGAAAGAATAGTTTCTTACCTAATATCAAGGAAACCTGTAAACAGTTGAATAATACATTGGTAAGTTAAATGAATCATCAGATTTCACAGAAGGCTGATAGACGCAATATATTAAGAACAATTGTGGCTGCTTCCTGTGTTTTCACATGGCTGTGACCCTAGCATTCAGCACTCAGAATTAAGAGGGAGGAAGAACGCAGTGTTAAGGCTTGTTGAACTACACAGCATGTTCTGTATCATCCGGAACAACATGGACTGCCTCCTAGAAATAAATAAATAAATCATTATAAGAGAATAAATATGATTTTAACACCATACATCTTGACTAGCTTATATGGAATAAGAAAACTTGCTTCAATTCATTCATAATTCAACAGATGTATCGAGCTCCTTCTCTGTAAAAGGCCTGAGAAAGAACTGAGATGGTATGTGTTCCTAATTGATCTATAATTTAAATATAAAGTAAAAGTATCAGCTTTATAAAGCACAGTTGTGGACAGAGCAAACATATTTTAAAATGTGATATAAAGTTAATTTTCATTTAGTAAAACTGGAAGACAACCATGAGTAGGTTTTATACATGGTAAACACAATTATCAGCTTCAGACATCTTAACAATATATTTACATTCCAATCTGAACCACGGTGGTTCATGATGGAGAGAGTATCTTGGGAACTATTACGGTAGTTGTCCCCTATATGACTTCTGAACTTCCAAGGTAATGCCAATATTTAAATTTTGAGTCATGTAGACTAATTTTTAACCATATATATATATATATATATATATATATATATATATTACTGACAACTGCAAGAATCTATCTATTGCCGGGCGGTGGTGGTGCACGCCTTTAATCCCAGCACTCGGGAGGCAGAGGCAGGCGGATCTCTGTGAGTTCGAGACCAGCCTGGGCTACCAAGTGAGTTCCAGGAAGGGCGCAAAGCTACACAGAGAAACCCTGTCTCGAAAAACAAAAACAAAAACAAAATTAATAGATGCATTTCTTTATGTATACTTTTATACATTGTTATTAATTCTTGGTGAATTCATACCATACATTTTGATCACATTCACCCCATCACCAGTTTATCCCATATCCATCCCCACCTCACCTCACACTCAATGTGTTCTTTTTCCATTTTTCTCTCAAAATTTTAAGTCAATCTAGTCCACTTTCTGTTAGATGACTGCTCTTATGTGTGTGACCTGGCCTGGAATCTGGTTGATTTAATAGATGTGACAGCCTTAATAAAGAAAACTGACTACTTTTCACAGCAACTGCCAAACATCAAAGCTTCTCAGCCATGGGTGGGATAAGATTCTATCCACACAGCCACACACACACACACACACACACACACACACACACACCATTTAGCTTGAGTTTGCACATGTCATATGTCTTGTGCATGCTTTCACATCTTTGTTAGTATATATACATATATATATATATATATATATATATATGCATCTGCCCTGTTCTTTCTGGAAAATACTGTTTCCTTGAAGTCAATGACCACGTGTAGTCTTACTAATCCTCAGATTCCTTCTGTGTGCACTTTTAATATAAGGTGTTACTTTGAGAAACATGTTACAAAGGTCTCATCTGAAGAACTTAAGAATATATTGTCATTAACTTAAATGATACAATGCCCAACAAGTTTAATTTCATGGCTTTTGTACTAAATATTACTCAAATATGAGTATGTTTTCCTCAAAAGAGAAGAATATTACGCGGTCATTTTCCACTGGATGACTTTAGATCAGCTGTCTTCCTACTCCACACATGAATACAGTTGAGTGACTGTTTTGATGATAGGCAACCTTCAGGCATCTGGTAATCTTTGACACACTCTAGCTACCTATGAGACGGCCTTTCTCAAACTACAAGGCTACCTGTTTGCTCATTTTTCTGCTGATACAGGATTATTACTCTGTTGTATGGCACTCTTCAATAAACTGACAAGAATATCATTTAAGAATATTAGTCAAAGCCGGGCGTTGGTGGCGCACGCCTTTAATCCCAGCACTCGGGAGGCAGAGGCAGGCGGATCTCTGTGAGTTCGAGGCCAGCCTGGGCTACCAAGTGAGCTCCAGGAGAGGCGCAAAGCTACACAGAGAAACCCTGTCTTGAAAAAACAAAAAACAAAACAAAACAAAGAATAATAGTCAAAATGAGTGTAAATCCCCTTTTTAGCACCATCTTGGAATTTGAGCAGAGATACATAGGATTAATGCCATAGTGGTACCAAAGTCACTCCATCTATCATGAACCCCCATGTATCAGATTGGAAAGTAAATGCATTGTTTCAAAGTCAATGCATGACAATAGTATTTATGATGTACAACACTTACATGTGGTTTTCTTTCCAGTTTTACTAAATGAAAATTAACTTAATATAACCTTTCTAAATGTGCTTGCTATGTGTCCACAAATGTGCTTTACAAAGTTCAAACTCCCAATTTTCAATTAAACTTTAGAACAATAAGGAAGACAACCATCACAATTTTTTTCTCAGACCTTTTACAGATTCAGTGCTCAATATATTTGTTGAAGTATGAATAGATTGAACATTCTATGTTTTCATATTCCATAGAAGCAATTCAAGACATTTGTTGTCTGTCTTAGTTGGGTTTTTTTTTGTTATGAAGAGACACCATGACCATGGCAATCCCTATAAAGGAAAACATTTTTATTTAGGTGACAACTTACAGTTTTTGAGGTTTAGTGCATTATCTTCATGACAGGGAGCACATTGATCTGCAGGCAGACCTGGTGCTGGGGAATTTTTTTATCTTGATTCAAAGGTAGCAGGAAGTGGCCTGAGACACTGGGTGTGTGTTGAGCATATGAAAACACAAGGCCTAACTCCATAGTGACATACTTCCTCTAAGATCACACCTATTCCAAAGGCCACACCTCCTAATAGTGCCAACATTTTGGGGGACCATTTTCTTTCAAAATACCATAATGTTAAAAGTCATTTATTCACTAATAAATATAGATTAATTTATTTCTATAAGGCAGTTCGTATTATTCAAGATGGTACAGAACAGGCTATGTAGCTAAGCATGCTGTAATCTTGTGTTCCTCCTCCCTCTTACTTCTGAAGGCTAGGGTCACAGCCATATGACAACAAATGAAAAAGCTACTATTGTTCTTAATATATTGGTTCTGCCAGCCTCCTGTGAAATTGATGATTCATTTAACTTACTAGTCTCCTTATTCAAATATTTCAGGTTCCCTTGAAATTAGGTAAGAAAATGACTCATACTCCCGAAAAGCCTATTGTCCTGAAGATTATCTCAAGAAATGGAGCCATAAATGAAGGTTGATTTTATCTCAAGTTCTGTTATGTTCTTCAAAGTGTGCATTCTAAGTACATGAATTTTAATTTACTCCTGAAGAAAATCTAGATTAATATGTATTTAATCTACCACATTTCATGACGGAGTCTTCAATTATTTTTCATTGTCTTGATAAGGTCTCAATTATTGTGTATGGAAGGAAAATTATTATTTAACAATCTTTATGTTCTCTCATATCAAACTTTGCCCATTTTCCCAAAGATAGAACAATATGTTTCATTTCAATGCTGATAAAAGATTTGTCATTAATTTTGTCAATATTGTTTCCAACATATAATCTTTACTTTCCTATTTGTGGCTGGGCATTCCACTGACAATTATTCTTTCCACTTTGGTGAGTTGTAAGATTCTGTTAACCACGACCCACTTCACAAAGAAATTTCTTTGATTAGATCAGAGGGCTACATTAATCTATTGGTAAATAATGCAAATTTAGAAGGCAGTTGGATATTAAGACCATTTATCAGAATAATATGTTCCTTCTTGTACTTGTGAACTTCACAGGCATGGCTTCTTGGCCAGAAATACAGTACTAAGCATGTGTTTCCTCCATTGGAATGGAGTTAGATACAAGCATAAAGTGTTGTCTAACATATAATATTCATCCCACTATTCCATATGTATACTTCTATCTTGTCATGATGGTCATTATAGGAGTTTATGAGATTTACTGCTGGGTAAAAAATACTGTTGATTTAATACTCCCTAAAGAATCCTACCAATCACCTTCCAGTACAATAAAATATTGTCATTAAGGAGAGAGTTTCCTGGTCAGTACAATGTTGACATGCCCTATAACAAATGTGTTTACTCTCTTCTGCAATAGGATCTTACCCTCATATTCTGCTTAGTAACCAAGAGCAATGGCAGTCTCCTGTATTTTTAAGTGTTTTCAGGACAACTCTGATGAACAATCTGGGTGTAGATATCCTATATCTGGTAATGGACTATATTTTTAGACACCTCTGGCCTCTGAAAGGACCATAATTCTCTTTGTAGGCCTTGTTTTCACATGTACATGTAAAATTATCAAAATATAGCTTTCCATCCAGATTCGCTTCAATTGCCAACAAACTGTATCCAGTGCCTTGCAAAGGTACAAACCAATAGTAAAGCAAAGAGAGGAAAAAGATGACTGATCCTTGAACCAGGATAGTCAGGCAAGAGACTGCTACCCTCTGCTTGTGGTAGGAAGAGTGTACTGACAAACTCTACACATTTGAGAATTTCCTGTTCAGCATTTGCCAGCTCTAGGGTCTCCCTTTTTCTCATAACAAATTGGCCACCAGGCTATGGGGACAAATACAGCAGAAGTGGTGAGCAGGATTTGTATGGCTAGAGCAAAATGGGAAGTATCTCTGAGAGTCACCTGCATTGAGACATCTAAATTTTATTCCAGAGAGTGAGGGGGGCTATAAAGGATGAGGACAGCAGCTGAAGCATCACCTAGTAGGCGCTCATAGTATGCTTTGTTTGCATTTGACTGTGGCAGCTCCCTGGCAAAGAAGGAAGAGAAGAAGAAGAAAGGAAGAAAAGAAGAAGGGAAGAAGGAAAATGGGAGGAAAAGGGGAGAGCAGAAAGGAAGGAGAAAAAACAAATAATTTAGTTTTTAGGAGTGATATTGCATCAGGTACACTATTAGCAACATAAAACAAAGCAAAAAAAAAAAACAAAAAATGAGATTTCAGTGGTATAATTTTCAAAGTCATAAATTTCCATTTACCTACTTTTGTAGAAATACTTCGTTTCCATGGTAGTACAAGAATGTTGCACCCAGCCCAAGTGTATCAGTTACTTTCCTACTGCTGTCACGAGACACGATGCTTAAGACAATTTATAAAAGATGTGTTTAATTGGAATGATTTCAGAGAGCTGGTGTCGTAATGGTAGAGCAATATCAGTGTTTCAGCCACCAACCTCCATATGACTCTCTGAAATGTCTTCCTAGCTACTACAAGGACAGGCCATTAAATCGGGGTATAGCAGTCAACCTACCTTATAGTATAAAACCCCAAAGTCATTCACATTCCTCTAAAATCAACATGGGCAGGCCTGTCACAGCAATAGCCCACTCCCTGATAGCACCTTCCTTCTTAGTTACTTTTTTATTACTGATTCAAAACACCATGACCAAGAGAATACGTAAAAGACAGCATTTAATTGGGTAAAGTGTCAGAGAGTTAAAGTTTGTTGTGGTAAAACAAAGGTACGCAGCCAGGACAGCTGAGAGCTCATATCTGGATCCAGAAGCAGCAGACTGAGAGTACACTGAAAATGACTAAAACTTTTGAAACCTCAAAGCCTACTCCCAGTGACACAAGTCTTTCAACAGGGCTGCACCTCGCAAGCCATCTTGAAGAGTTCAACCAAATGGAGAACAAATACTCAAACATTTGAGCCTTTGGGAGTCATTTTCATTCAAATCATTAATCCATGTAACTCTAGATCTACATAGATCTGCCTTCACTGAGTTTGATCTGCCTCTACAGACATTTTGCATCATAAAAAACTCTTTGGGTGCCTGGTCGTGTTTCCCTTAGAATGGTCTTGTGCACACTTAACCTACTGCTCTGCCTCCCTCAATCTATCATAGTACCAAGCACAGTGAAATCCTAATTTAGACAGATATACAAGGTCTAGCAGCCCAGGAAGATGCACCGTGATTGATCAAAACAGAACATTGTGTTCTTGAAATAAGAAATTGTGTGTCCCCTGCAACAGTAGTGGAAACTGGAGTCACAAGCCCAACCTGCACCAATGGGAACAGATTGAACCAAGAGCCTGGATTAGACCAAGAGCGAGTACCAACCAGACCAAAGCAGGCTCCCACAGACACAGACAGCATTTCCACAGAGTGGAGTAAGAGATGGGTAGACACTAGTGCAAAAACACAGTCAACAACACAAAGACCAATATGGCACCATCAGAACCTAGTGGTGCTATATCAGCAAGAACTGAATACCCAAAGCAGAAGAGGCAGAAGAAATAGACCTTAAAAACAACTTTAAGAATAGGATAGAGGCTTTTAAAGAGGAAATGAAAACTACCCTTAAAGAATTCGAAGAAAAGGCAAACAAAAAATTGGAAGAAATCAATAAATCCCTTAAAGAAAGCCAAGAAAAAGCAATTAAACAGGTGAATAAAAAAGTCCAAGATTTGAAAACTGAAATAGAGACAATAAAATAGACACAAACTGAGGGAAGGCTGGAAATGGAAAATCTGAATAAACAAACAGGAACTACAGATGCAAGCATAACCAACAGAATGCAAGATATGGAAGAGAGAATCTCTGGCATTGAAGATACAAGAGAGGAAATAGATTCATCAGTCAAAGAAAACACTAAAGCCAAAGGAGTTATAACACAAAATGTCCAGGAAATTTGGGCCACCATAAAAAGACCAAACCTAAGAATAATAGGGATAGGAGAAGGAGAAGAATACCAACTCAAAGGCACAGAAAATATATTCAACAAAATCATAGAAGAGAACTTTCCCAACTTAAAGAAGGAAAAGTATATGAAGGTACAAGAAACTTACAGAACACTGAACAGACTAGACCCCCGTCCCCCAAGAAAAGACCCTTCTCCACATAATAATCAAATCACTAAACATAAGGAATAAAGAAAAAATATTAAGAGATGAAAAAAGGCCAAATAACATATAATGGTAGACCCATCAGAATAAAACTGATTTCTCAATGGAGACTCTGAAAGCCAGAAGGTCCAGGACAGATGTTATGCAGATACCAAAAGACCATGGATGCCAACCCAGAATATTATATCCAGCAAAATTCTGAATCACCATAGATGGAGTAAACAAAATATTCTATGGAAAAAACAGATTTAAACAATACCTATCCACAAATCCATACCTACAGAAAGCACTAGATGGAAAAATCCAACCTAAGGAAGTTAGATACACACATGAAAATACAGGCAATAGATAATAACACACCAACAAATATAAAAGAAGAAAAACACACAACACTACCAACAAAAAATAAAAGGAATTAACAATCACTGGTCATTAATATCCATTAATACTAATGGTCTCAATTCACCTATAAAAAGATGCAGGCTCACAGAATGGATATGAAAACAGGATCCATCCTTCTGCTGCATACAAGATACACACCTCAACTTTAAAGACAGACACTATCTCAATGTAAAAGACTGAGAGAAGATTTTCCAATCAAATGGACCTAAGTAGCAAGCTGATGTAGCTATTCTAACATATAATAAAATATACTTCAAAATAAAATCAATTGAAAGAGATCAAGAGGGACATTACACACTTCTCACAGGGAAAATCCACCAAGATGAAGTCTCAATTCTGAACATTTATGCCCCAAATACAAGGGCACCCACATTTGTAAAAGAAATATTACTAAAGTTTAAATTCCATATCAAACACCATACACTAATAGTGGGAGATTTCACCACTCCACACTCACCACTGGATAGATCTGCCAGAGAGAAACTTAACAGTGAAATAAGGAACCTAACAGAAGTTATGACTCAAATGACCTTAATAGATAGCTACAGAACATTCCACCCTAACACAAAAGAATATACCTTCTTCTCAGCACCCCATGGAACCTTCCCTAAAATCAACCACATATTCAATTACAAAGCAAATCTTAACATATACAAAAAATTGGAATAACCTCCTGTATTTTATCAGATCACCATGGCTTAAAGTTATATTTCAACAACAACAAAATTATAAAGAGCCTACAATCTCATGGGAACTGAACAATGACCAAATGAGTCACCAATGGATCAAGGAGGGAATACAGAAAGAAATTAAAGATTTCCTGGAATTCAGTAGAAATTAAAGTACAACATACACAAACCTATGGGACACTATGAAATCAGTGCTAAGAGGAAAATTCATAGTGCTAAATACCCACATAAAGAAGACAGAGAAATCTCACACTAGTGACTTAACAGCACACCTGAAAGTTCTAGAACAAAATGAAGCAAACTCACCCAGGAGGACTCTATGCCAGGAAATAATCAAATTGAGGGCTGAAATCAATAAAATATAAACAAAGAGAACAATACAAAGAGTCAATGAAACAAAGAGTTGGTTCTTTGAGAAAATCAACAATATAGACAAGCCCTTATCCAAAATAAGCAAAAGGCAGAGAGAGAGCATCCAAATCAACAAAATCAGAAATGAAAAGGGAGTCATAACAAGAGACAATGAGGAAATCCAGAGAATCATCTGGTCATATTTCAAAAACCTGTACTCCACAAAATTGGAACATCTAAAAGAAATGAACAATTTTCTGGATAGGTACCACATACCAAAGTTAAGTCAAGACCAGATAAACTATTTAAATAGGCCAATAACCCCTTAGGAAATAGAAACAGTCATTAAAAGTCTTCCAACCAAAAAATATCCAGTACCAGATAGTTTAAGCACAGAATTCTACCAGAATTACAAAGAGGAGCTAATTCCAATACTCTTCAAATTGTTCCATCCAATAGATACAAAAGGAACATTACCAAACTTTTTGTTATGAGGCTACAGTTACCCTGATACCCAAACCACACAAAGATGTAACAGAGAAAGAAAATTACAGACCAATCCCCCTCATGAACATCAATGTAAAAATACTCAATAAAATATTGGCAAACTGAATCCAAGAACATATCAAAAAAAGTATCCACCAAGATCAAGTAGGCTTCATCCCAGGGATGCAAAGATGATTCAACATACAAAAATCTGTCAATGTAATACACCATATAAACAAACTGAAAGAAAAAAAACCACATGATCATCTCATTAGATGCTGAAAAAGCCTTTGACAAAATCCAACAGCCCTTCATAATAAAGGTCCTAGAGAGATCATCTAAACAGGGAACATAACTAAACATAATAAAGGGAATTTACAGCAAGCCAACAGTCAACATCAAATTAAGTGAGGAGGAACTCAAAGTGATTACACTGAAATCAGGAACAAGACAAGGCTGTCCATTCTCCCCATATTTATGAATATAGTATTTTAATTTCTAGCTAGAGCAATAAGAAACAAAAGGAGATCAAAAGGATACAAATTGGAAAGGGAGAAATCAAACTTTCACTACTTACAGATGATATAATAGTGTACATAAGTGACCCCAATATTTCTACCAGGGAACTCCTACAGCTGATAAATTCCTTTAGTGATATGGCAGGATACAAGATTAGCTCATTAAAATCAGGAGCCCTCCTACATACAAATGATAAAAGGGCCAAGAAATAAATATAAAATACCTTTGGGTAACTCTAACTAAGCAAGTGAAGGACCTGCATGACAAGAACTTTAAGTCTTTGAAGGAAAAAATTGAAGAAGATATCAGAAAATGAAAAGATCTCCCATGCTCA
>CABHPQ010140418.1:30520-41320 GCA_902168405.1 Peromyscus aztecus | reverse complement strand
TGTGTGTGTGTGTGAATATAGGTCTTTATGACTCTCAGTGAGTCCATTACACTTTATGCCAATAGAAAATATATATTAAAACCCCAAACTTCAGAAAAGATCAGCTTTCTGATCAGCAAATTTATAAATTTGCCTTGTAAAAATTAGTGTCAAGTCTGTCCAGATGGCTTTCCTGTATATGATTGCATTAGGCAGTTTTCCCACCAAATATAAAGCTGCCATTGAGGTGAGAGAGGCCCCACTCCTTTCTGTGGTGTAACTAGGAAGTAAATGGAAGTACTAAGCTGGTGTCTGAAGAAATATATATATGGAAAGAAACATATGTGTGTGTGAAGCTTATATGCACATATATACAAATATTATATAAGGTAATAAAGATTTTAGACTGTATAACCAGTTGAAATTATAGACCAATAGCATAATGATTAGACAAAATATATAGAAAATATAAAAGTAAATTTTCATTATTAAGAGGTTGATACATATTTTCTAATTATGCCACTGAAATGCTTAATTATGGGGATGGTATCATTTTAATTCACAGAACTTCCTAGTCTTAAGATTTTTGTTGCTATGAAGAGACACCATGACCATGGCAACTCTTACAAAGGAAAACATGTCATTGAGATTGCGGTTTATAGTTTCAGAGGTTTAGTTCATTATCATCATTGCGGGGAGCATGCCTGCATATAGGCAGACAAGATGCTAGAGACAGAGCTGCTACATGTTCATTTGCAGGCAACAGGAAGTGGTCTGTCACATGGACAGTATGTTGAGCATATGTGAGTCCTCACAGCCCAGCTCCAAAGTGACACACTTCCTCCAACAAGACCACACTTACTCCAAGATAATCATAACTCCTAATGTTGCCAATCTCTTTCAAACCAACACATTCCGCTACCTGGGTGGCAAAGGCTTGTAGCCATATCACAATGCTGAAATGTACTTCGTCCAACTTCAAAGTCCCCATATTCTATCACAGTCTCAACAACGTTTGAAAGTTCAAAGTCTTTTCTGAGATTTATCACATCGCTTTACTGTAAACCCCCAAAAATCAAAATAAAAAACCAGGCCACATGCTACCAACATATAATGGCACATTATATACATTACTGTTCCAAAACACAGGGAAGAGAGCATAGCAAGGAAATACTGGAACAAATAAAGACTGAAAACCAGCTGGGCAAACTTCACACTCTGCATCCCCATGTCTGATGTCAAAATGCTCTTCAGATCTCCAACTCCCTACAGCTTTGTTGAGTGCAATGTACTTATGACTCCTGGACTGTTTCCACTTCCTTGTTAGCAGCTTACCTTGGCAAATATACCATGGCTAGCTCTGGCATCCCAAAAATCTTGGGGTCTCCAAAGCAATCCAGGTTTCAACTTCACAGCTTCAGGAAATGAACTTCCTGGGGCTCCTTTCATGGACACCTGTGACACATGCCTGGCCTCCATGGCTTTTCTTATGCTCAGAGGCAAATTTCATAGTCCCTTCCTTCTATCCTTAACTCCAGATCCACATTGCCAAAGCCGCCCAGGTCTGCTACCTGCTGGGGCTCTAACATAGTCACCTTGTTTCATTGCCTAAGCTTGGCTGTTCTTGAACTTGTGCTGTAGACCATGCTGGCCTCAATCTCAGAGGCTGGCCAATCTCTGCCTTCTAAGCATTGGAATTAAAGGCATATGCTAACATATCCATCTCTAGTCATTTTTTAATTCCTTCTTACAAGTTGGAAACTTAGCTGAGTTGGATCTTGCCCCAAGGTCACCACTCCATAATTCCATTTCTTAATCCATTTATCTCCTTGACCACAGGATTTAGCTCTATTCTACTTCTTGAGGCTCCCATTTATCAATATGTACATTCTGGATTTTTATTTCACGATCTTGCTCCTTTTCATTAAAAATCTTATCAGAGTTACCAATAATAACCACACAACAGAATCTATAGTAGACTGTTTTGTGATTTTTCTCAGGCAATGGAATTAATCCAAAACTTTCTTTTTAGACTCAGGCAGACTTTTTGGGAAAGGTCAAAAGCAGCCACATTCTTCACCAAAATATCACAAGGCCAGTCTCAAGGAAACATACTAACATGCTTTTCCTCTTGAATTTCTTGATCCCCACAATTCAAGTCATTCTCAGCACCATTGTCTTCAATGCTCCTGACAGTATATCCCATTAAGCAGTGCTTAAAGCTTTCCACTGCTTTCCTAATCCAAAAGTACCAAAATCCAAACACCTTCAAGCAAAAACATGGTGAGAGCTATCATAGCAATAGCCCAGAGAGGCACATAGTTACTAAAAGACTAAGGTATGAAATGTACATGTTACAGTGAGAACAGGGAAAGTGTTCATAGATTTTAAGCTGTATAGTATCCACTTGCTATTGAAAGGTCTTCAGCAGCAATTAAAAGCACTGATAGAGGATATGGTAGACAATAAGTGTGATTTACAGCTTCATAGAAGACAAAGTGACATCTGGGGCAAGGAGTAAGTGTTCTGCAATGATCATACTGTCTCAACTTCTGAAAATGGAGTCACATAGATTTGCTAGTGATGATAATTAGAAAAAATGGGTATTGTAAAATAATATCTATGTTTTTTATTAAGAATATTTTTTATTCATTTTACATACCAAGCACAGATTCCCCTGTCCTCCCTCCTCGCACCCTCCAGCCTTTTCCCTGAACCCACCTCCCATTCCTTCCTGTGACAGGGCAAGGCCTCCCATGGGGAATCAGCAGAGTCCCACACATGCAGTTGAGGCAGGTCGAAGTCCCTCCTCCTGCATCAAGACTGTGCAAGGTATCCTGTGGTGGTATTGTGTTCCCTGAAATATTGTGCACACTATTAAACTTACCTGGGGTCAGAGACAGAACAGCCACAATATTAAACATGAGGATAGGCAGTGGTAGCATACGCCTTTAATCCTAGCATTCCAGAGACAGAAATTCCTCTGGATCTCTGTGAGTTCAAGGCCATATTGGAAATGGCCAGGCATGGTGACAATGCCTTTAATCCCAGAAAGCAAGCCTTTAATCCCAGGGAGTAGTGGTAGAAAGCAGAAAGGTATATAAGGCGTGAGGACCAGAAACTAGAGGCATTTGGCCTGGTTAAGCATTTGGCTGATTAAGCATTCAGGCTTCTAGCAGCAGTTCAGCTGAGAGTCATTCGGATATGAGGACATAGAGGCTTCCAGTCTGAGGAAGCAAGACCAGCTGAGGATCCGGCGAGGTGAGATAGCTGTGGCTTGTTCTGTCTCTCTGACCTTCCAGCATTTCACCCCAATAACTGGCCTCAGGTTTGTTTTTATTAATAAGAACTGTTAAGATTCCTGCTACAGTATCCCCCACAGGTAGTGGGCTCCAGAAAGTCAGCTCATGCACCAGGGATGGATCCTGATCCTACTGCCAAGGGGCCCCTTAAGCAGATCAAGCTACACAACTGTCTCGCCCATACAGAGGGCATAGTTGAGTCCCATGAGGGCTCCACGGCTGTTGGTCTAAAGTTCATGAGTTCCCACTAGCCTGCTTTGGCTGTCTCTGTAGATTTCCCCATCATGATCTCGATGCCCCTTACTCATAGAATCCCTCTTCACTTTCTACAATTTGACTGCTGGAGCTCTGCCTGGTTCCCAGCTGTGGCTCCCTGCATCTGCTTCCTCCAGTCACTGGACAAAGACTCCATGATGACAGTCAGGGCATTCACCAATCTGATCACTGGAGTAAGCCAGTTCAGGCACCTCCTCCACCACTGCCAATTGTCTAAGCTGGGGTCATCCTTATGGATTCCTGGGAACTTCCCCAGTACCCGGTCTCTCCCTATCCCCATGATGTCTTCCTGTATCATGGTATCTCTTTCATTGCTCTCCCATTCTGTTCCTGTTCTAGACATCAAAACACCAAAGAATCTGATTTAAATAAAAACGGCTACAGAGATAAACAGATAATTCTCAACAGGAGAATCTCAATTGGCTGAAAGACATTTAAGGAATTGCTCAACATCCTTAGTCATCAGGGAAATGCAAACTCAAAATGACTCTGAGATACCATCTTACATCTGTCAGAATGGCTAAGATCAAAAACACTGATGACATCTTATGTTGGAGAGGATGCTGAGCAAGGGGAACACTTCTCCACTGTTGGTGGGAATGCAAACTTGTACAGTCACTTTGGAAATCATTATGGTAGTTTCTCAGAAAGTTAGGAATCAATCTACTTCAAGACACAGCTATACTACTCTTAGGGCATACACCCAAGGAATGTGCAATCATACCACAAAGACACTTTCTCAACTATGTTTATAGCAGCATTGTTTACAATAGCCAGAACCTGGAAACAACCTAGATGCCCCTCAACCCAAGAATGGATAAAGAAAATGTGGTACATATGCACAATGGAATACTACTCAGCAGTAAAAAACAATGACATCATGAAACTTGCAGGCAAATGGATGGAACTAGAAAGCATCATCCTGAGTGAGGTAACTCAGACTCAGAAAGATAGACATAGTATGTACTTACTCATAAGTGGATAGTAGATGTAAAGTGGCGTATACCTAGACTGCAATCCACAGCTCCAAAGAGGCTAGCTAACAGGGAGGACTCTAAGGGAGATACATGGATCACCCTGGGAAGGGGAAATAGATGAGATCTCCATGAGTAAACTGGGGGTGGGGGGCAATAGCAGGTAGGGGATGGGGGAAGAGAATATGAGGGGATGGGATGGTCAAGCTGGAATATGTATGTTTTTGAAAATTTGTAAAACAAAGGTCATTAATGGAAATATGACTGAAAGTTATAACAGATCACAATTTGTCTTGTTACTCTTGATATCCTATTGAATAATTAAAGTTCAGTAACTCAGACCATAGCCATCTTTGGAGGCTCAGCTGTTACCAGAATGATCAAACAAAGTGGAAATATGTGTGGGGACTCCTGAGGACACTGAAACAGCTCAGCTGAGACGCAGAGGACTTAATAACCTGTGGTAGAGATACACAGCCATGTTCATTGCTGCCATTTTCACAGTAGCTAGGAAATGGAATCAGATTAAATGTCTTTCCACTGCTGAATAAATGATGAAAATGTGGTACATCTACACAGTGGAAACCTATTCTGCACAAAGGAAAATTGAAATTAGGAAATTTGCAGTAAAGAAATGGAACTGATAAAAATTACGCTCAATGAAATTACACAGCTCAGGGAGACGAATGTCATTTGTGCTCTCTTAAGTGGTTCTTGTATTTAACTTGGAATATCTGTTGTGAGCAGAAGACTGGAAGGGTCTATGGTGGAGAGGGAGGCAAGAAGTGGGGCAAATAATAGAACTTACATATATTGGAATTGGGGGCATAGAAAATGCAGTGGAAAGGTTTTTAATGAAATGGTTTGTATTTATTCTTTGATACCTTCATGCATGTATTTATATATTTTGGCCATACTGATGACTAATCCTTTCCTATAGTTCTCTCTAGACACTCAACATGTCCCTTACGAAACATCATGTCCATGCATTACTATTTTATATTCCAATAGATCCAATGGGTGTTGCCTATATTATAATAGGTGTTAGGCCATCCACTAGAAAATAGAAGACTTACCAGTAGTCATAATCCCAAAGAAAACTGACCCTTGCTCCCTTAGAAGCCATCAACTAACAATAGACACTCAGTTAAGAGCAGAACATTCTTAACCTTCCCCCTCCATTTTGACCAGGTTAATATGATGTGAATCTTGTGCAGCTGCCATGATTTCAGTGGATATTGATGGATAGTAGGTGAAGGGGAGTCATTACTTTAGGTGTTTATTGCTTAGAGAGCCCACCAGGATCTAATGGATAATTTTGCACCCAAGGTCACATGAATCCATTGTGAAACAAAAGATCACAAAAAGACATGAAAGTAAGAAAGGAACTTGTAGGGAGGAGGGAGATTTCACAGGGTTGGAGGAAACTAGGAGAGAGTAATAAGTGAGCATGATCAGATTGCATTATATACATAAATTAAACTTTCAAAGAACAAATGTAACTAGTTAACATGTGAAAGAAAAAATGAGCAATTATTAACCAGCCCCATTCCATTGACTGTGTCTTTATAAGGAAAGGGCATTCGATGAGACAGCCCCACTTAAGCACTGGGCAAACCACATATAAATAAAGAGAAGGAAGGCAAGGAAAAAGGTCTCTGAGGAAATGGACTTATACACAAAATTATTCATGACTTGCAAACTAAAGCTTGTTTGTAAATTTGCTCTGTTTATGTCTGAAGGTGTCCAGCTTTTTCTCAGCATCAATATTGAACTAATACATAAGACAGTAGGTTTAACTAAAAAAAACCCCACAAGTTCTAATTTAGTAGCATTTTCAGATATATATGGTATGAAATTAGAATATATATTCTATATCTGTATAGATATAGATTGTATGTATAGATAGATATTCAGAGATTCAAATTTATATGCTTTTATATAAAGGCTATGTGCTTCAAGATTTTATTATGTGTCATAAAATCTATTACAGTCTTACTCATAGCTTTAAGCACACTCTCGGTTCTGTATTTTCTACCTCTGTTGTGTTTGATGAGATCACAGGTGATATTTTTCTTTCAGATATTCTAATCTCTTTCACACATTACTGACACTGAGAAGGTCAGGGAAATGTCATGAGCTGAGTGATATTTGAAAGAACCTACTACTGTATTCCAGGATTCAACAACTCAAGGATAAAGCTGACTTCTACAAAGAGTATCACTACTCGGTGCTAGCACACTGCATGGTTCCTGACCATGCTACTTGTCTGTGACCACCTGGACAGGACAACATATCTTCAGGCTAAGGACATGGTGTGTTGAGAAACATAGAGACCTGTTAGAAGTAAGAAACTCCTGTGTCTCAGAAGTCCCATGGAAACAGAGCAAACAGCTTTGTTTTTAGCACGAGCAAGGAAGGTTGGTAGATTCCAAAAAGTAGAGTACAAATATAATTATCCTGGAAATATATCTCTGATGACTCTGGTGATCCTGTAAAGGTCACATAGCACGTTGTATCCATAGCCCATTGATGAGGGAGCCTTTTTAAATTGTTCACGAAAATAGGATGGAAAAGACCAGACAGGCATTCACATGCATGGCAGAGAATCCAGTGGTCCACAATGCAAAATGGGCCCAAATGTAGGTTTATCAGTTACATGGCCTTCTCTGTCTTTCCTCTAATTAAGCAGTCCTCAAATACCACAAGCCCTGCACTATACCTCAGGAGGACACAAATAAATTCTATAGAGAGTCTGAGTTGATAAGAGATGGCCAAAGACTAAATTTGTAAGAAAAGAATGAGAAAGAAACTTTTAGATGTAAAAGTAAACAAGATTAAAAGAAAGAAGGAAATGTTAGGCATGCAAGATTTTTTAAGCAAATTTTGAAATAAAAAAGAGACATGAATCATGAAAATCAAAATATGTTTAATCAGCATATATTTTGTTCGATGCTTACACAGAAGACAAAATTAAAAGAGTTCAATTCTAGTGCCTGAAAAATGTCCAAGCTTAAGATGAAATACAAAAAAAAGGACTGGGTCATAACATATAATATAAAGAAAATGCCTTCAGAAAAATAATCTTGAGATGCAATGATATCAGAAAATTACACATAAACATTGCAAAAAGTCATCATAAGGAGACAGCCTATTATTGACTTTGAAAGAGATTCTGAATGTATGTAGTTTACCCTTTGAGGGGAATAAGCAGACTGCTGTGCTCAACTCTGTAACTGTGGCCCTTAGTAATTTGAATAGAACATTTTGGATAATGGTGCTATATATGGAACTTAGAAATGTAAAATGGTAAAATGATTCATCAAGGAATGACAGATTCATAATACTGATTCATGTTAATCCCATATGGTTCTGTGGTCACTTCACCTGGGTCATTTGGTTTTAACAGCCAATGCTCCTGTTGCTGGGTCAGATCAAGAGAATGGTGGGAAGTTTTGCTGAAGCCCAGCAGGCTAGGAATTCCAAGTGTGGTGTCCTACTTAATTCAAATTTGTATATGAATGACCTCAATACCATCAGTCTTAACTAGCTATAATGTGTATCCCTATAGGTATCATACACATACATATAAGTGATAGAGATTAAACCATGCTAATGAGAGACAGTGACCATCATCAATTGGGTTATAGATCATTGCTGACAATATAAACACATGTGTGCACACACTACTCCTACTCTCCAATGAACAATGTTGTACAGACAATCTCATCAAATAAAATGAGATTCTTATAATGATATTTCTTCAACTTCAATATCTGAGCTAGTCTCTTGCATGTGATTTCTTTCCAATTTACTGTAATCGTCTGTCTGCCATTTAGAAAGGGCACACTGGCACCTCTTCCTTATCTCATCCTGCTGGGCAGAAGTCCCACTTTGGAATCCAGCATGGAAGATTTCCTGCTTTGTTAAGTACATAATAACATAGTGTGGAATTCAAAGGCACCTTTCTTCTGCTCTTCCTTACAAAGGCAACTGCCTTGCTTCCCCCAGCAAAGACTTTGGAGAAACTCCAGAGCCTCCTCCAAGATAATGATAGTCCTGCTCACAGTAGACTTGCTGGCCCTGAGCTCTGCTCAGGGACCAGATGAAGATATGAGAATATGGGTGTAGATGCTGTGACTCTGCTTAAAGAACAGAGACAATACTGCAGGAAAGGAAAGAGACAGGAGGTAGGGCAGGAGATGTGAGGTAAATGGAGTCACAGAGTGTTTAGGAAAAGCAGAGGCTCAGTTTTGAAGACACTGGTAATTAAAACAGACTGTGAAGGCCAGTAGCCTCACTGTTCTGAAGGAAACATGACAGAGGCCACAGTCATTTTAAGGACAGGAAATGAAATAATATAATTGAAACTATTGGACAGAGAAATAGAAACATCCTCTCCATTTTCATTTTTCCCCACTCTCAATTAATATTCCAATGTGTTATCAGTTGTGTGTGTTTAATGTTTTACTAAAATGATTCTCCTTATTCCTTTTGAGAAGACATGGAAATATAAGATAAGAATTTATTAAATAAAGAAGACAGAATGACAGGGGAATATTTTAAGTTACTGATTATATATATGACGCAACACACACACACACACACATATACATATGACTTCTCAGTGTAAGCAATAAGGTTCTAGGGAAGAGCAGGAGGATCAAAAGGGGAGTTTAAGGTGTGACTTAGTGGTTGAAACTCAGCATGACAGTCACCATTGATGCTGCAAATTTCTGCTCTCTGATCATTTCACAGACTGTAACTGAAAGTTCCCTTAGGGGATGTACAGAATGTGGCTAAAAGTCACTTACTCCCTGTAGGATGCTTGTTGCTTTGGTGAACTCACTTTCCACTCTATCCTTTGCTTTACATCCCAGTGGCCTTGTGTGACTATCCTTCCCCACTAATATCAACATATTGTCAATCAATCTCCTTTTCTGTATTTAGTACGGAGGGTGATCAGTTCTTTTTTTTAATTCTACAGTGCCTATCACTTCTACTTTTCTACTTTTACTAATTAATGAATCCAAGTTTCCAAAAGTTACTAGCATTCTCTAAACTCAGTACTGAGGACCATTACCAGGGAGGGCAATAACTTGAATAAGCCAGAGTTCTAGCACACGGAAAATAGGAGTAATTTGTCTTTTTGTATCACAAAGAAGTGGTTGCTAGGAGATAAAGCTTAGATGCAGTGTCCTGATTCTGACTCTTCTATGGTACCAAGAGTTCCTCAATGGCTTCCTCTACCCTTACGTTTCCTCTATTGCAGTATTTGTTGCAGCAACAAAACTGCGCAATTATGTGACTCTCAGTTTTCTCTGTGACTCTGTATTCAAATAAAGTATTGAGTCCATATCTGATACCCTTTGTCAAATTTATTCATTGAATAATGTGTGGAGAGCTACTTGTGTCCTTTTCTTCCTGCTGCTTCTACTCCTCAACCTGAGCCCAGGCTTCTGAGCAAGCTGCTTTAGTTTTTTTTTTTTTTTCTTTCCTTTAGTTTTTCGAGACAGGGTTTCTCTGTGTAGCTTTGGAGCCTGTTCTGGAATTCACTCTGTAGTCCAGGCTGGCCTCGAACTCACAGATATCCGCCTGCCTCTGCCTCCTGAGTGCTGGGATTAAAGGCTTGCACCACCACCGCCCGGCGCTGCTTTAGTTTTAACACAGAAATTAGCTCTTTGATTTGGAGTCACAAAACAAAGACAAAAACAAACAGCATGAAACAGAACTAGCATATGTGAGCCAGTTTCATTGCTTTACTTTTGTCTGAGGAAACTGATTGTGAATATTCTGAGATGCTAGAGATCCCAAGGGCTCATTCTGGAAACTTCATTGTGAGTGCTTCCATATCATCAAAGTCCATGGGTTAGAAAGAGCTCTCCAGGAAAACATAAGGATGGTTGCTATTGAATTAGAGGCTCCTGGAAAGGCTACTGGGTGAAAAAATTCATTGAGATAAAGGGGAAAAAATCAGGTATTACTAAGCTCATCTGTTATTTGCTTTACTCACTCAGGTCTTCAGAGCCTAAACCAGATCCCCAATCAGAGACCACCTCCTCTGGGATTGCCACAAAGTCCCTCTGTTAATGGGAACAAAGGTGGTGGTCCTTATCAGGGACGACTACAAGGAGGAAACCATCACCAAGGTCTCTCTTCTCAGCCTGGAAACCAGCAAGGCCCACCCCAACACGGAGGCCCACAGCAGAACCAAGTTCCTCAGCCTGGAAACCAGCAAGGCCCACCCCAACACGGAGGCCCACAGCAGA
>CABHPQ010140418.1:0-30510 GCA_902168405.1 Peromyscus aztecus | reverse complement strand
ACAGCAGAACCAAGGTCCTAGGCCTGGAAACCAGCAAGGCCCACCCCCACAGGGAGGCCCACAGCAGAACTGGCCCACCACAACCTTTCTAAGAGCTCAGATCACTGGGACTCCCACCGCCCCACAGACCTTTGGTCATTAAACTGGAGTTCAATGACAGCTATGACTTACATTTATCCCCCTGAAGAAACAACCAAACTCTTTTATTTGTCAGAGTATAGAAACCAAAACCAATCAAAATATTTAGAAATGACATAGTCTTCAATCCAATTTCATATATTTTTGTTAACTATTAAATGTTTTATTCATGAGAGAAAGTATTTTTGGAAGAATGTCACCTCCAAATTTTGTGTTTTACAATTATTTTGTGTCATACATTTTTTGGAAAAAGACCCCCCCCTCCTTTTTTTTTTTTTTTTTTGGTTTTTCGAGACAGGGTTTCTCTGTGTAGTTTTGGTGCCTGTCCTGGATCTCGCTCTGTAGACCAGGCCTCGAACTCACAGAGATCCACCTGACTCTGCCTACCAAGTGCTGGGATTAAAAGCATGGGCCACTACCACCTGGCTTGGAAGGAGACCCCTTTTCTTTCAAGGTCCTCTGCCTCCTTGCTTGGACTCATCAGCTCATACAGATCTCATCATGTTTTTTTTTTTTTCTTTTTGCATGTTCTTATTGTTTATGTTTGACATGTCAAGTCCTCTCTGTAACCTGCCTTCACTATTTGTTTCTTTCAGAAAGTGAGTAAGAAGATGGCTCTCTCACAACATTCTTCTACTGGCCCAGCAGCAACAGAACTATAGTTTCACTACACTAATAAAATGATGAGCATACAACTTCTGATTGTTGTCCTTCTTTCTGGATGTGCTTGAACCTGGAACTTCAGGGCTGACAATAATCTAAGAGCATCAGTACTCACTCTTTCATGGAGTCTTCCAGCAAGCTTGCCTTCTCAAAGTCCATGAGCCAGGCACAAGGTGCAAGTGTTGCACTGTTACCACTATTGCCTGGTCTCTACAAAATAATGGATTTCAAAAATTTATACCAATACCAACATGATTGAATAACAGACTCATAATTTTGGCAGACTGGGAACACCTAACAAAGTACAGACCTCAGCATTTGCTGAGGAATCCTTGAAAAATTTAGCCAGTTGTGGTAGTATTTGACTAAAATTCCAACAATTGGGAAGTTAGAGGAAAGAGAATCAGTGTTTGGTGTACATTGTGACTGTCAGACAAACTGGTGACTGCAAAGATAGAGCCTGGTTTCACTAGCTCAACAGAACTGCCTCTTTGGAAGCTGTCTTTGGAAAAGCTACATTCACCTCCCTTTCCTAATCCTGTAACATCCCTACCCACTTTCCTGACATTTTAAACACTAAGAAAAGGACTTAGCTAAGTAGGACCTTAGTAACTAGTTGAAATCCACTGTGATTAGTCACAACCTGTCATTGACAGAGACTGGAAGCAGTCTGTAACATCACTACCTTTTCCCTCCCCCATCAAATTACTGCATGCCTTTGGTCTTTTTTGTTTTTGTTAAAAAAGATCTTGGGTGATAGAACTCCCCAGATCTCCCCAAACAGAAACATATCTTTGTCTTCCTCAGGGATATTTTTGAACAAACCTCCTTTCCTGTCAAGACTCTTCTCTCAGTCACTGGCACTCAAACAGTAGGCTACTGGATCTCTGACTATGTCAACCTTCATTTGAAATCCACTTTCCTACCATTGAGTACATTTCTTTCTTATAATTTATCATAGTTTAGCACTTTTTCTGCCTCTGCCCCTGTAATTCTTCATCCAGATCTGAGTGGATTGCCAAAAACAGACACCAATATGGGAATTTATGAGGCAGGAATCCAGTGTCTTTAAGACAGTAGTTCAACTCTATCTTTTTCTTAAGGTTTATAATTTCTCAGTAAGTTAACATATAAAATTGTAACTCATAAAATGACACTAGGTAATCCTGAGATGTAAGAAAATTCCTTAATTTCCAAGAAACATAGGAACCCATATATGTTTATAGCTCAAAGAAAATTAAACATAATTTCCTATTTCCCCTGCACAAATGACTTTTCAAAAATCTGAATTATTTGAGCTTGGTATTTCTCTCTTTCCATAGACAGACAATTAATACTTTTGGCATATCCCTTAGAGCATTCTCTAAACTCTTTGATAATTTGAGTCAATGTAGCATGAATCTTCAAAGTTCTTATTGATAATATCAAACCTGAAGCCAGTTATTGGGGTGAATGCTGGAAGATCAGAGAAGCAGAACAAGCCACAGCTACCTCAGCTCGCCAGTTCCTCAGATGATCCTGTTTCCTCAGACTGGAAGCTTTTCAGTCCTCATCCAGAATGAATCTCAGCTGAACTGTGCTGCTCAAAGCCTAAAAGCTTAAACAGCCAAATGCTTCTAGTTTCTGGTCCTCACGCCTTATATATCTTTCTGCTTTCTGCCATCACTCCCTGGAATTAAAGGCTCACTTTCTAGGATTAAAGGCGTGAGTCAGCATGCCTGGCTGTTTCCAATGTGGCCTTGAACTCACAGAGATCCAGAGGGATTTCTGCCTCTGGAATGCTAGGATTAAAGGTGTGTGCTACCACTGCCTATCCTCTATGTTTAATATTGTGGCTGTTCTCTTCTCTGACCCCAGATAAGTTTATTAGCATGCGCAATATTTTGGGGAACACAATACCACCACAAGTCAAAACCACTTATATTAAACTTTGACTTGGGGAGTTATAAAACTTTCAAATATGGGAAACACACTAGAGTAAAATGGCAGCTCGCTGTGAGACACATCATAGTTACAAATGGCCTAATAAATGTACCTTAAGTAGTTGTAAAATAACATTTTTGTATTCTAACATTAAAACTCTATTCTTTTCTTGATAGTGATCAAAGATCACAGGAGGCAGAAGGTAATATCTTGATGAATCATGTTATTTATTTCCCATTCCAATTACTTAAAAGGTAAAGAAAACACATTACATTTTAAGACCATTATCCCAGGAAAATTTTTTTTATAATTTATTTTATTTTATTTTACAACATAATTCAACTTTACATATCAGTCATAGATTCCCCCGTTCTCCCTCCTCCCGCCCCGCCTCCCCCCCGCCCACCCCCCATTTCCATCTCCTCCAAGGCAAAGACTCCCCTGAGGATTGAGATCGACCCGGTGGACTCAGCCCAGGCAGGCCTAGCCTCCTCCTCCCAGGCTGAGCCAAGGGTCTCTACCAAGCCCCAGGTTTCAAACAGCCAACTCATGCACTGAGCACAGGACCCAATCCAAACGCCTGTATGCCTCCCAAACAGATCAAGCCAATCAACTGTCTCACCCATTCCGAGGGCCTGATCCAGTTGGGGGCCCCTCAGCCATTGGTTCAGAGTTCATGTGTTTCCATTTGTCTGGCCACTTGTTCCTGTATTCCATCCATCTCCGGTCCCAACAACTCCCGCTCACACAAACCCTCCTCCTTCTTGCCAACTGGACTCCCGGAGCTCCACCCAGGGCCTGACCATGGATATCTGCATCCAGCTCCCTCAGTCACTGGATGTGGCCTCTAGCACGACAATTAGGGTGTTTGGCCATCCTATCACCAGGGTAGGTCTGATCGGGCTATTTCTCGACCATTGCCAGCAGTATATTGTGGGGGCGTCTCCGTGGATTTCTGTGGGCCTCTCCAGCACTCTGCTTCTTCTTATTCTCATGTGGTCTTCATCTCTCACGAACTTTCCTTGTGTTCCCTCTCTGTTCTTGATCCAGTTGGGACCTCCCGCTCCCCCAAGTTCTCATTCCCTCGCCCCCCGCCCCTCACCACCCCCACTCACGTCCAGGCAATTCATGTAGATCTCATCCATTTCTCCGTCATTGGGCGATCCCCGTGTCTCTCCTTAGAAAATTGAGAATCAATCTCCCCCAAGATCCAGCTATACCACTCTTGGGCATATACCCAAGGAATGCTCAATCATACCACAAGGGCACTTGCTCAGCTATGTTCATATCAGCATTATTTGTAATAGCCAGAGCCTGGAAACAACCTAGATGCCCTTCAACCGAAGAATGGATAAATCAACTGTGGTACATATATACAATGGAATACTACTCAGCAGAGAAAAACAACGACATCATGAGGTTTGCAGGCAAATGGAGGGATCTAGAAAAAATCCTCCTGAGTGAGGTGACCCAAACTCAGAAAGACAAACATGGTATGTACCCACTCATAGGAGAATACTAGTGGCGGAACAAGGATGACTGGACAGCTACTCACAACACCAGGGAGGAAAATTTTTTATTTGTAATCAGGCTCTACTTTGGTACCAGCATATTGTAGATATGACTAACCATAACTAAAATAAAACCAAAGCAACAACATCAAAAATCACTGATATGTTTGTTAGCCATATCTTTGTTGGACCCCTAACAGTGGGAGCAGGTGTGTCTCTGACTCTTTTCCTCCTGGTGGTTTGCCTCGTATAGCTTTGATATGAGGGCTTTTGCCTTGTCTCATTGTACTTTGCTTTGTCATGCTTGGTTGTTATCTCTTGGAAGCCTGCTCTTTTCTGAAAGGAAATGGACGGGGAGTAGATCTGGGGAAGAACTGAAGAAAGGCAGGAGATGGTAGTACTAGTGCAAGGGGACACTGTGATTAAGATGTAGCTTGTGAGAGAAGAATCTGTTTTCAGTATATAGATGGCCTCCTTTATGTCCTACATCTTCTATATTTCTATTCCAAAACTCCCAAAAACCTCCTGTCTTATCACTATCATACACAAAAGGGTCTTGTTGCTATTTCTGCCTACACTTTTTATATGATGGTGAATCCTTCTTGTCAGAAGGCCACATTAAAGTGACTTATCAGTAAGACAATAATCATGCCTACGTGACAGCCTGTCAAGCTACCCTATCTTCTCCTATGACTCATCCCACCTACTTCCAGGCTACCAGGCTAGGGTAGAAAGAAAAATATTTTAAGTTCTGATTTTGTTGAAGGCAGGGAGAGAAAGACACATTTGTTGTTTGTCTATGGAAAGAGAGAAATACTAAGCTCAACTAATTTAGATTTTTGCAATGTCATTTATGAATGGGAAATAGGAAATTACGTTTAATTTTCTTTGAGCTATATACATATATGGGTTCTTATGCTTCCTAGGAATTTAGGAAATTTCTAAAATCTCATTATTATCCAGTATCATTTTATGAGTTACAACTTTATCTGTTAACTTATTGAGAGTTTAGAGACCATAAGAAAAACAATAAAGCTGACTGCCGTCTTAAAGAAACTAGATTCCTTCTTCTTAAATGTCCATCTTGGTGTGTCTATTGGCAATCCATTCAGATCCAGATGAAGAATTACAGGGGCAAAGGCAGGAAAAGTACTAAGAAATGATAAAGTAGAAGAAAAAAAGTGTTCACAAAAGTGGGAAGGCTGAATTCAAATCGAGGTTGACTGAAACAATTACCTGAATTGTTCCAGTATACTAAAACGTGGGAGTCAGAAATTGATAATCAATTGGCTGACCCTCTCTCTACATTTTCTCCAGTCAACCAGTTCTGGGACTCCTCTCTTCTCTCTTTCTGTCCTCTCTATCAGACCTCCTAAGTCTGCCAAGAATTCTATGGCTAATATCCATCAGCCAATTGCTGACTCTGTCCTTTGATTTCAGGTGGTGTTATTGGCACAG
Source organism: Peromyscus aztecus (assembly GCA_902168405.1). Classification (NCBI taxonomy): domain Eukaryota; kingdom Metazoa; phylum Chordata; class Mammalia; order Rodentia; family Cricetidae; genus Peromyscus; species Peromyscus aztecus. The sequence goes on along the minus strand of CABHPQ010140418.1, from coordinate 24,817 downwards.
TGGATTGGCTGTATGAACAGTTCTCCTGCAATATTTCCCCCTTTTTGTCTCAATACAAATGTAATGTTTTAACTCTAACAATGCAAAACTTTGTACAATAAGAACAACTATCAAGTAAGAAATATATTCACAATGTCCAGTCCATTAATATATGGCAAATTCAGAGAAAATACTGTATCACCTATCTTATCTTGGTGAATCCAAAGTTTTGTACTTAATTTACTTTCTATCAAAACTAAGAAGACTTTAACTATTACTATCTAATCTTCAACCCTCTCAGAGACCCCAGAAGGATATATTACATGAGTAAATAGGAAGTGCAGAACAAGTAATTTCCATAACTAATAAACAACAGAGACATCTGACTGTCTAGACAGTCATCCTAAGGTTCCTCTGCAACATGGGGGCATGTATGTTTGGCCTCTGGGCCTAAAATATCTGACAGACTTTTCTGTAAAGCAGGAATTTTGAAGTATTGTACTACCGTGTCTTGGCATAGGTTAGCAATTGCCTTCTTTTGTGTCCTGCTTGTTCAATTTGTACAACATACTCTCAGCAATTGAGTCAAAGCCAGTTTCATTGCCCATGGCTAGCTTTTGCCATAAAGAAATCAAACTCCAGGAAGTTCTTTGATGCTGGTCATCCTACTTTGAAGTAAATAGGTGCTGGAGGAACAGAGATGCCTCACTGTCAAGAAAAGTCTTGTGTTATTAAAACATTAAAATACAATATTCTGTAGGTCTCAGAAGTGTTTGAAGACAATCTATTTAAATTATGTCTCTGATTGACCATGAAAACATACCTAACATGACTAGAAGTTTGATTATTATAGATGACTAAGTACTAACCAGTATTTCATATTATCCTAAGAGCTTTTCAGGATTAGAAAGTTACATTCTTAAATGAGCTGCATAGGTATAATACCTTAAACAAGAAATAGATACATATGATATAGTATAACAAAATAACCTTAATTTGTATCAATATACAAAAATATCTTGAACATAAGTAGAAGCATATACACAGTACAACAAAATAACCTTAAATTTATATCAATATACAAAAAATTACCCATGTAAAATATTTGAATCTAGTAGCTGCCCTTCTAGTTTCAAAGTAGATTCAACAATCTACCCTGTTATCCTACCGTTTCCATATCCCAATTTTTCTTTTCAGAATGAGATCCCTAAATCTAATTTTCTTTGCTTAGTTTTCTCACTGACCATGACCAAGCCCATAAATGATTACAAAAATCCATCAATCGACCAAAAGCCACCCACCCCACTTCTTGGAAATGTGGGCACCATGTTCTTAAAACTACTTCCTGTTGTTTACAGACAATAGCATCTTTAGGGAACCCTGAAAAAATTGAGATAAAGATCAAGTTCCAGGAGAGCTAGCTGTTTCCAGTCTTGGTGTGATGGGAGAGTGCAAAGGTTGTCTGGTCCTGTCTGGAGTATTCTACAAGACTATACCATCTTCATAACAACTTTGAAGTTGTCCTGAGCAGTTTGTAATTCAAACTGATCTTTGAGTGGTTTTTGTCAGCTTAGTGGTGTTATCATAATCCATGTGGATTCATCATTGTAGGGCACCAAAGTGTTTTTGAATACTTCAAAGGCTTCTGTTAGGAATGGTCATGGTTCAGTGGTTCACTCAGGGAACTGAAACATTTTAAATGCCATACACAGCAGATATTGGAGAGGTTAAAGGAACACAATCTATTAAATATATCCAGGGTATAAAAACTAAGTTCCTAGTTAACTGCTACAGACTCAAGCCTAAAATCACATATAGGATGCTAGATGAAGCCTATTTCTAGACTCAGATAGTACTCAATATGACCATTAATATCATAACAGAAAGTTTAAATATATATATATATATTATATATAAAAGTTTGATATAATAAGTATGCCTTATGAAAAGTTTTAAAGAGTCAGAATAAAGCCAAATGATTATGAGATTAGTGGCAATAGAATAGTCCCTAAATTTGGTTTTTCTTCTGTCCCATACCAGGTGGCTTTTCTGACATGAGACAGAGATTTTGGGTTTTCCTTATACAAGCATGCTTGTGTTTAGTGAAGGAGAGATCCATGCTCCAACTCCAAAGCCAGCTTTAATTTTTTTTAAATGCAACAAATTATTATATTACTGGTGCTCATTTTTTTGTTGTTGTTGTTTTTTCGAGACAAGGTTTCTCTGTGTAGCTTTGCGCCTTCCCTGGAACTCATTTGGTAGCCCAGGCTGGCCTCGAACTCACAGAGATCTGCCTGACTCTGCTTCCCGAGTGCTGGGATTAAAGGCGTGCGCCACCCCACCCCCCGCCCCCCGGCTTTAATTTTTAATCGAATTGGGGCTACAGAAAAACCATTTGCCTTATTAGAGGCAAATGCCTGTAGAGAGCAGTAAAGACACACATGTGGGAAGATTTCAGACTTTAGCCTACTGGACTTGTACCATACTGTTAGGCCAATTTAATCTTTTTCTTGGGGCATTTTCTCTGGCTGTCATGTTCTTCTTCAAATGTCTCATTTGTCCCAGGGTCTTAAGATTCCTTAGTTGGATTATTTTTTGTCCTTGAAAGAGAAAAACAAAACCCAGCCCCAACCTTAACTTTGGGGAGCTTCTTTTTGGCAGGTTGAATTGCAATGTTCATTGATGAACTATGGCTTCTCCTAATTAAGAGGCCTCTCTTATTTCATTCTAATCAATTTGGATAATATCAATAGCTTGTCTTCTTCTGTGGAAACAGAATCAAAACATCTTTGTGGTGATATTTTATTTGTGTACCACAATAAAGCAACTACTAGTTTTAAATATTTTACATTGGATTGGATTTTTATATATTGACACAAATTTGAGATTGATTTTGTTAGAAAATACTGTACATATATTTCTAATTTTGTTGAAGGCATTGTACTTTCAACCAATACAGTTCATTTAACAATTTAACCCAATTTTATAATCCTTGAAAGTTATTATTTCCAACTAATCAGGATATAAAGAAATGAAAGTTAGTAGTTAGTCATTACAATCAAACCTGTAGTCATATTAGGTATGTTTTCAAGGTCAAGCAGAGATATATTTTAGATAGACAGATCATCTTCAAACACTTCAGAGATCTGCAGAATATGGCATTTAAGATGTTTTAATAACATAGAATTTTTTTCTTTTTTTATGTCTATGAGACATGTCTGCTCCTGGAAGCACCAATCTACTTCAGAGAAAATGATGGGCATTGGAGAAACTCCATATGGAGTTTACTTTTACTGTGGCAAAAGTTAGCCACTGGGAAAGAAAGTTCCCTCAAATTGACTGCTGATAGTATGCTGTCCAAAATGGACAAGCAGGACACAAAAGAAAGGACTGCCAATCCTTGCCAAGACAAGGTAGGAAGGCTCTTTAGAAAATTCTGCTTCACAGATGAGTCAGTTAGATATCCTAAGCCTGTAGGCCAAAGAATTGATGCCCCAACGTTGTAGAAGAATCTTGGGTGACTGTCCAGGCAGCCAGCTGTTTCTGTCATAACTCACATTTTTTGGAAGTTGTTTGTTTGAACTTCCTGTTTTACTAGGTAATATTATTTGCTTCTTGGGTCTGAGGGAGTTGAAGATTAGATAGTTATAGTTACAGCTTTCCTTGTTAACAATTTCAGAAAAGAAACATACTATAGAGGTGTAAAGTGTAAGTTTGAAAGACATCCAAAGATAGTTTTCAGTTGGAAATAAAAGTTAGGATACAAAGTGAATTAGGTACATTTTGGACTCACCAAAACTGGATAGATAATTCAATATTTTCACTGAATTTTTCAAATGCAAATGGGCTAGACATTATTGATGTATTTATTGCCGGTATATTGTATACAGTTATTGTACTTATTGTATATAGTTTTTCTTACATTAGTTATAACTTTTTTATTTTAGAAAAAAATAGGGAAAATGTGATATTTTACTGTGTGCCCCAATAAAGCTTATCTGGAGATAAGAGAAAAAAGTTAGCCACTACATTAAACATAGAAGTCAGACAATAGTAGCATACATCTTTAATTCTAGCATTCAGGAGACAGAGATTCATCCATATATCTGTGTGTTCAAGGCCACACTGGGAGCAGAGCTAGGCATGGTGGCACACACTTTTAATTCCCAGCACTAGTTAACCATAGAGGTCTGGAGGTCCATACAGACAAATAGGAAGTGATAGAGCTGGGCAGAAAGAGGAAGTGATGTGGCTGGGTGAAGAGAGGAAGTGAGATGGCAGAGCACAGAAAGGATATAGGCGTGAGTATATAGGAAGTAGTTTTCTCTTTGACTGAGGATTTCCTAGTGGTAAGAATGTGACTGGCTTCTTTCTGCTTCTCTGATCTCTCAGTTTTCATCCCAATATCTGGCTCTGGGTTGTTTTTTTTTTTAAATTAACAAGACCATTTAGCAGTTCATCTTATATATCTTTCCCCCATATAACAATATTCTGGTTTACATTGTGAGGTTAACACTTTTTTTTTTTAAATGAAACCACAGTCTTCTGATACTCTTTTTTTTTTTTTTTTTTTTTACTTTTTAAAAAAATTTTATTTTATTTTATTTTACAATACCATTCAGTTCTACATATCAGCCACGGATTCCCTTGTTCTCCCCCCTCCCGCCCCCTCCCCTTGCCCCCAGCCCACCCCCCATTCCCACCTCCTCCAGGGCAAAGCCTCCCCCGAGGACTGAGATCAACCGCACCTTCTTAGAGTACACAGCTTGATTTAGTTGAGTGGTGTTTTTCTATTATCCAACGTCTCTCCACAGCTGTTGTGTTGTTCATTTTTCATTATCATTTAAGACTTTAAAGTTAATAAAGCATTGTGTAATCTGTCTCTGGGGGTCTTTATTACACATCTTTGTTTATTAAGCATCTTTTAAAGTGTTTTGATGCTTAAATATAATTAGTCTTATCATTAAAAGCTAGGTGTTACATATCACTGATAGACCTGAAAGACCAGAGAAGCAGAGGAGCAGACACCAGACACTTCTCACCTCTCCAGACTTCCAACCATCTATGATTAACTAATGGCTAGCTCTGCCCTCTGACTCCAAGCAAGCTTAATTTGTCAGAACACAAGATATCAACATTTCCCCCTTTTTGTCTAAATAAAAAGAGAGTTTTTTTTGTAGTGGGTAGCTGGAAATACTACCCCCACTGAGGCTTTCGGTAACTGTCACACCTATGAGGTGGGGCCAAGAGAGGAGCCCTTAAGAGCCGAGATCCGGATATGCTGGCTATCTTGGTTCCTGGATCCTGGACACTGGAGGTAGACCAAGCAGAGTTCCCCAGAGAACACCACTGGACTGTACTCCATCTTTCCTGGACCCTGTAAGCTACCCCACAAAATAAACCTCCCTTTTAGCCATATGGAGTTGCCTTAATACTTCCACCAATAGGTTTTAACTAACAAAAAAACCCTATATGCAATAAGTACAACAACTATATACAAATACATAAAGACAATAATTACATTAACAATATCTACTCAATTAGTATTTGACAAATTCAGAGAAAATACTACTTTATCTATTCTATCTTGCTGAGTCCAAAGTGTTGCACCTAATTCACTTTCTTCCCTAACTTACATTATCAATCAAAAACTATCTTTTTATGTCTCTCAGCCTTATACAATTTACACCTTTTTAATAAGTATCCTCTCTGAATTTGTTAAAAAGGAAAACTATAACTATAACTATCTAATCTTCAACTCCATCAGAGACCTGAATCATAATATCACCTGAGCAAACAGGCAATGCAAAGCAAACAACTTCCAAAACTAAGAAATTACAGAAAGAGCTGGCTGCCTGGACATTCACTCAAGGTTCTTCCATAACATTGGGACATCCATCTTCAGCCTGGAAAGCCTAGAATATCTGACAGATTTTTTTGTGAAGCAGGATTATTGAAGGACTGTTCCACCTTGTCTTGTCAATGTTCTTAGATAATTTTCTTTTCTTCTTACTTGTCAAATTTGAACAATATACTGTCAGCAGTCACGGCAAGGGCAGTTTCTTGCCCAGTTGCTAACTTTCATCACAAAGCTTTGATACTCATCATCTTCTCTGAAGTAGATTGGTGCTGCTATGAGCAAATATGCCTTATTGTCATAAAACCAAAAGAACCTTATGTTATTAAAACTTCTTAAATGAAGTATTTGAAGACCACCTGCGATTCTAAAATATATCTCTGTTTGACCTTGAAAATATACCTAACATGACTACCAGTTTGATTGTAAGAGGTGACTATTAGTTTATACTTCTTTATTGTTCTAAACAGTTTGTAAAAATAACTTTCAAAGACTAAAAATTTATATTGCATTTTTAAATGAGCTACATAGGTACAATATTTTGAACAAGAGTAGAACCATATGTATAGTATGTTCTAACAAAAATAACCTTAAATTTGTATCAGTATACAAAAATCCAATCATTGTAAAATATTTAAAACTAGTAGTTGCTTTTTTGGTTTAAAAGTATAATAATCTACCCTTTTTATCCTATTACTATATCCCTCCAGTTTGTATAACAAGATCCCTAATCTAATCTCCTTTGTTCAGCTTCTTTCTTGACCATATCGATAACAACTTGTAACCAACCCTCTAAACCTTGAAAAATATACATAATCCACTGAATGACCAAAAGCAGCTCACCCAACCTCTTAGGAATATATGTGTCATGTTCTTAAAATTACTTCCTGCTATCTGGGGATGACAGTATCTTTAGGAGACCCTGAAAACAATTGAGATAATTGTTAAGTCCTGGGGGATCTAGCTGTATCATTTGTTATCCAGTCTCTGTGCAATGGAAAAGTGCAGAACTTGTCTCAATCCTGAATAGTGTGTGAGGCTGAACCAGATCAGATAGTCACCTTTAAATTGTCCTGAGCATTGTGTAGTCCAAAGAATATCTTTAAATGGTGTTTATCAGCTTAGTGGAGTTACTAGAGTCCAGGTGGACCATCTTGTGGGGCCCCATCCTCCTTTTGGGGACTTCAAAAGTTGCTGTTAGGTATGGTCATGGTTCACTGCAGAAAATACAAATATTTTAAATGTCATATGTAGCAGATCTCAAAAATGTTGAAGGACCTTAATTTTTATGTATATCTGGAGTACAAAACCTTAATTCCTAGTTACCTGATAGAGACTCAAACCCAAAATTATGTACAAGAAGATATATGGATCCTTTTTCTAGAATTAGTACTTGATATGAACATTAATATCATGACAGAAGTTTTAAAGATATATATATATCTTATAAATTTTAATATAATATTTATACCTCAAGAAAAGATTTAAAGAGTCAAAATAAATCCAAAAGTTTATGAGATTAATAGCAATACAGTAGTTCCTTAATTTTGGTTTTTCTTCTGTCCCATATTAGGTGGTTCTTCCGGCAGGTGACAGAGAGTTTTAATTTTCCTCTTAACAAGCATGCTTGAATTTAGAAAAGGAGAGAGCCATCCTCCAAATCTAAAACGCTTTAATTTTTAATTGAACTTGAACTACAAAAAGACCATTTGATGTGTGTGTGTGTGTGTGTGTGTGTGTGTGTGTGTGTGTGTATCAGCAGAAACAACATTTGGAAAGATATATGAAATTTTATCCTGTTGGAAATGTGAGATACCAACAGGCCAATACTTTTTCTTGGGACATTTTTTCTGGACAATTTATCATTTTTCTTCAAATGTCTCATTTGTCCAGTAATCTTTAGATTCCTTAGCTGGATGTCTTCATTCTCTTGGAAAGACAAAAACAAAACCCTGTCCAAACCCTAAATTTAGGGAGTTTGTCTTTTGGAAAGTTATATCTGATTGAATGAAATTAATTTATTAGTCTTATAAGTTAGTTTCAATTGAATGGTCATGCTAGTTGTTGAACTACTACCTCTTCTAATCAAAAGGTCTCTCTTGCTCAAATTTAATCTTTATCAATTTTGATGGTATCCAAAGCTTTTTTTCTCCTGTGGAAACAAAAGCAAAACCTCTTCCCCAATGTAACACATATCTTGATTTCCATTTTGAGGTCAACACATTTTAAAGTATACAGACTGATTGAATTCAATAGTTTTTTCTATTATCCAATGTCTCTGCACCTGCTATTCCTTTTTCATTAGCATTAAGAAAATTTAAAGTTAATGAAGCATTATGCAATGTATCTTTGGGGGTCTTCATTACCCCTTTCTGTTTATTAAGCATATCTTCTAGAGTTTGTTGAGAGCTTTCTTTAATTACTTGCCCTATAGGATTGTGTGGTATATATGTAATATGCTTTATGTTGTAATATGCAAAAAAATGTTTCATTTTACTGGAGACATATGCTGGAGCATTGTCACTCTTAATTAATACAGGTATCCCTACAATGACCATAACTCGTAGCAAATGTGTGATTACAGAATCAGCCTTTTCAGAACTCTAAGCAGTTGCCCATTGAAATCCTGAATAAGTATCAATAGTGTGGTGTACATATTTTAGTTTTCCAAACTCTGCCAAATTAAACATGTCCGTTTACCAAATTTCATTTCTTTGAATATTGTTTTGCTTACTTCCTGCAGGTAGTGGAGTTTGGTTATACAAGGAACAAGTAGGACATTTCCTTGGCTTATTGCCAAGTAATGGAAAATTTTTTTCAAATACTTGCTATTGGCATGATGGTTTTATGAAATTCTGAGGGTTCTAGCACATTTTCTATCATAGTTGATTAATTTCATTATTACCTTGTGCTAGAGGAACTGGTAGACCCATATGGGATCTAATATGTATTTTACATAAGGGATTATTTCTATTTCTGATTATTTCTTGTAATTGAATAAACAACAAAGTCAATTTTTATCATCTGGAATAAATTCAGCAATTTCAATATGTAAAATAACTCTTTCTCCATACTGAGAGTCAGTGTCTATATTAATAGGTTCTGGAAAATCTAATAATACCATTATAATAGAATATAATTATGACTTTGGAATAGAATCATAAGGGCTTTGGGGCACTTTATTCAAATTTCCTGATTTAAAACCTGCATCAGCATAAAATGTAGGGACTCTAGAAATTGGTATTCTCCATACAGTGTGAGGAAGGATCTAGTTAGTTCTCTTTATAAACTAATTTTCTTGCTTTTGGGATATTTGTTGTTAATCTCTCCTAAAAAATTACTGCAAGTTTTTGTCAATGTTCATTTTCTGACCATAAAGATGAAATTTCAGCATTAGTAGAAGGTACTAAAATCTCTGCTGGGTCTATTCCTGCTAATTGGTGAAATCTCAATTTTCCTTTTATCATCAACCCAGAAACCTTTTCTTCATAAGTCTTTAATATTTTATTGTGTGTGATCAAAATATCCACTCTAAGACATTATATTATATCTGCATTAAAATTACTGTAGGAGAATGAGTAGAAAGTAAAATAACCAGAATGCAATCAAGCTCTGTATACATTTGCATCCTATGATTTCTACCAAAACCAATTCTCTCACAGCTTCAGCTGATAATTTTTTTGGACTATTTATGTCCTTGTCCCCTTATAAGGTTTGAAACAATTGAATTGTCAATCCAGTTGTGGGACATCACCAGTTAATGTCTCCCAGCAAGTTTTGAAAGTCATTAAGAGTCTGCAATTGATCTCCTGATTTGTGTCTTTTGGGGTTGAATTTTTTGTAAACCTTTTTTATATCCTAGGTAATTACTAGAGTCTACTCTTTGTATTTTTTTCAGCAGCAATTTGTAATCTCTAATAAGGCAAAAATTTCTTTTTTGAATCAGCTAGTAAGATGTCATCCATATAATGATAAATTATAGATTGAGGAAACTGTACACAAAGCATACCCAATTGTTGCTGGCACTGCACCTTGGGTCTTCCTGTCTCTAATACCCAGGGGCAGGGGATGAGTAGACATGGAGACAATAACACAGACCCCAGGAGGTTGCAAGCAATCTCATTTATTAAACAAAAGGCTGAGGTATTTATGTGTGGGCTGTTTGGCAGAATTTTGCTTCTAGCTGTTGTGGTGTTTCTTGGTTGGCCCTGAGTTGCACGCCATCATTTTTTGGTTTGGAGCTTATGGGTCATGTTTCATCTGGCCAGAGCACTCACTGTAAATATCACAGCTCATTGTTTGCTTAAGGCGTAGCCCAGTGCTTTGACCTTACCTGCCTCATATCACCCATTTTATTTTATATTGTGAGTGACAATGGGAATTGGAGTCCTTTGCTCTAATCTTGCTGTCCCCACCTCAGGTCACACACAGCATTTGGGCTGTGCCTGTCTTAGGTTGGCCTGCCTGACAAGCTCTTACCCATCATTGACTACCAGCCCTGGAAGGATGGATCCCTGGAGAGTTTCTAGGGTATGCTGGACATTTGGCCTTAGTATTCAGTCATTAAAGATTATGATCATCTTCTATCAGGTTCAGTGTAGCTGGTTTTATATTGAAGTCTTTGATTCACTTGGACTTGAGTTTTGTGCATGGTGATAGATATGAATCTATTTGCAATCTTCTACATGTTGACATCCAGTTATGCCAGCACCATTTGTTGAAGATGCTTTCTTTTTTCCATTGTACAGTTTTGGCTTCCTTGTCAAAAATCAGGTGTTCATAGGTATGTGGGTTAATGTCAGGGTCTTCAATTAGATTCCATTGGTCCACATGTCTGGTTTTATGCCAATATAAAGCTGTTTTTATTACTATAGCTGTACAGTAGAGCTTGATGTCAGGGATGGTGATGCCTCCAGAGGTGGTTTTGTTGTACAGAATTCTTTTAACTATCCTGGGACATGGCAAGACAGTTGTGTAGCTTGATCTGCTTGGGAGGCCCCCTGGTAGTAGGATCAGAATCCATCCCTGGTACATGAGTGGGCTTTTTGGAGCCCACTACTTATGATGGGACACCTCATGCAGCCTTGAGGCAGGGGGAAGGGCTTGGACTTGCCTCTACTGAATGTGCCTCCCCATGGGAAGCCTTGCCTTCTTGTGGGTAGGAGTAAGGGGTGGGTTGGAAAGGAGAGGCTGGGGAGAGTGGAAGGAGGGACAGGGGAATCTTTGATTGGGGTGTAAAATGAATGAAAAACAATTCTTAATTTAAAAAAAGTCTTCATGACAGTTGTCCAGTTTAAAAAAAAAGATTATGACCATCATTCATTCATGCTCTGATCTGCCCCAGGGCCATGCACCTTGTGCCATCCTTTCTGAAACATAGAAGCTAACAACTATTAAGCAATATCATCATATGATATCCTCATATCACATGTACCTTCTGGGTCCTGATGCTGGACTCTCTCATATTTTACCTGCATGGTCTGAACTTCAATGTCTGCTATCCTGTTCTGAATAAAGGCCATTGCCTTATTGAATAGGCAAGGTCCAAACATTAGAATGAGGAGCGCTATCATAAGGCATCCCAATATTGTTGGGATTAGTGTGGTGAGCCAAGGAGATGAGTTTTACCAGGATTTGAACCAGCTCTAATTCATTTCTCTCTTTTAATTCCTCCTATTGAGTCCTTCCTTGACCTTTGCCATGGAATCTTTGACCAGTCCTGAGTGATCTATGCAAAAACAGCATTCTTCCCCTAAGGCTGAACATAGCCCACCTTGTTGAAGGAACATTAGGTCTAGTCTTTGCCTATTTTGTAGGGCCATTTCTGAGAGGGAAGACAGGAATTCCTGCAAGTGGAAGATAGGGTTCTCAAGCTTTTCAATATGTGAAACAGTGGCAGCCCTCAGATTGTAATAGTACTTCTCCTGGGAGAGGCTGCCCCTGTTCCTAGCCCAGCCAGGCTGCCACACAATAGACTAATCATGAGTGCTGTCACTGCTTCCCTTTTTATCCTCTTCCCTGGGGCTGAGCTCCATCTGGCAAGGAATTCTTCATTTGAGTGATAGAGAAGCCTGAAAACTAGTCTAACTAGCATGCAAAATCCCCCTTTTTTTGGCAATAACCTGGGTATGAGCACAGGGGTCCATCCTGTGGAGTAAGCCCACCAGGTATCATACTGGAGGACAAGGTAGCCAGGCATGGTAGCTAAGAGAAGGATCTTGTTGCAGAGGTAGTGATGAGTAGTGGGTACTGTTCCTTCACATAGCCCCTTTCCACTTACCTGCTGCAGGGTGAGTGATACCTTGCATGTCCATTGGCATTGCTCTGGATTATTGCTGGTAGAGTAGTTCCCCAGTGTGGCTATGCCTTTGTAGTAAGACAGAGTCACATCATAACAGAACCAGCAGGCATTGGTCAATTTGGGCCAGGAGGCATTTAAAATCCCATATGATTTTTCTACCAGATCTATAAGAGGGTTAGTATCATGAGCTTTAGTGGTAACCTGTGTACAGGGAGACATGGTGGTTGTTGACTTTTTAGACTGTGATATTGTATAAATGTCAATTCCAATCTGGTTTGTGTAAAAAGGGGTGTTAAGGATGTTTGTGGTTGCCAACATGGGGGCAGTCCACAGGGAGGGAGTAAATACTCAGGTCAACCTTGTGAAAAAATGGCAGGAGGTATAAAAAGATACAGGACAATCAGTTTGGTTTTTGCTAGAAGTAACACAGCATCCCAGATATTGATCTTTGAACGTGAAGTCTTACCTCACACAATTTTGGGGGAGGAAAATGTGAGGTTGGAAAATTGACCACCTTAATAGCAAACATAATATGTTGGAGCTGGTAATAGAGATGCAATGATTGATATTTACTAAACAATAAGAACAATTTTATATTTTTCATCTATAAAATTCATTTGATCACAGTTTCATATCAATGTCTTAACTTCTTCAAATAAAATATCTCCAGAAAAATGGGCAAAACAATTAATTCAATCAGGCGAGACACTGTATCTCCTGACCCAGTTAGGGCAGGTCACCAGTACAATGACAACATTAGGAAAATTTCCATAAACAAATTCTCCTATTTCTTTTGCTTGGATGAGAATCATTCTTACTAATAAACAAGCTTTGGGGCAATGTGTGTGTGTGTGCACGTGCGTGTGTGTTTGTGTGTGTGTGTGTGTGTGTGTTGTGTGTGTGAGAGAGAGAGAGAGAGAGAGAGAGAGAGAGAGAGAGAGAGAGAGAGAATCTTCACAGCTGTGACTTCTTAATCTCCAAATCAAAAATTGAAATAATGTTGGGATTTTGTATGTGCATTTAAGTTTCAGGTTACTTTTATAGCCTTTGAACAGTATAAAGCAAGCCGGGCGTTGGTGGCACACGCCTTGAATCCCAGCACTCGGGAGGCAGAGGCAGGCGGATCTCTGTGAGTTCGAGGCCAGCCTGGGCTTCCAAGTGAGCTCCAGGAGAGGCGCAAAGCTACACAGAGAAACCCTGCCTCGAAAAACCAAAAAAAAAAAAAAAAAGAACAGTATAAAGCAGGAAAATACATAGTATACTGTAGAAATCTTAACAGTTTGCATAGAACACACTGTCTCTCAAACATCTCAGAAGTCCTGTCCACAGACTGCACATCCTAGACACCATAGGCTGGAATTTTCCACAGCAGATGTTGGAGGAAAAGTTCATTTCTCATTTGCTTGCTTGCAAATGTAGACGTATTCCTTTTCATAGTTTCACCACTTTAAGCCTTGTCTAGCATCTGGTTCATTTGAGTTGATCAAGTATAGATGTCAGCTAATATTTAAAACTGAAAGGATAGAACAGGAAAAATGTCTAAATTACTAGATGAAACTTAATCTGCAGTTGATTTGAATAGTTTATCATTACCAAGAAATAATGTTTTAGAAATCATTGCATTCATACAGTGGATTAAAAGAAAAAAAATCTGTAGAATTTTCCTATTAATATCTTCCATTTTACTTCCAAATTCCCAGAAATTAAATCTTCTATAATATGGATAATAAGCACAAATAAACACACTCATGCCACCTACATTCTCCCACTGTTTCCATCTGGATTCTTTAAAGTTCTAAGGAAATAAAAACATAAAATTTTATTCCATGTTTTCCAAAATGATCCTCGAAGTGAGAGACACCCCCACTCCCACCACCAGCCTTTTACGTGTACTCACACTTCTTACCCCGTGGGTTCTTACCAAGTGCATCTCTCAGGGGAACAGAACTAGAAAACTCCCTTTCAGTGATTAATTAAAATTTAATTCTTCAGTACTGATGAAGCATTTCATGGATACTCCTGAAATCTATTAATTTTTAATTAAAATTGTGCTGCCCCACAAAAATCTTATATGAGTTACTTTGAAAACTGATTCCTTCATTATAAGAAGAAATCATCTCAAATCAATCCATTTATGGATTATGTACCCAAGTGTATGTATGTGTGCTACATACATATGGGAGACCTGGAAGGTCAGGAGAGTTGTTGGATCCCCAGGAACTAGGTTTACAGAGGGTTGTGAGTCACAGCATGGGAACTGGAAACTAAAACCAGAAACGAGGTCCTTTGCAAAAGAAGTAAGTGCTCTTAATTCCCAAACCATTTCTCCAGCCCTAAGGTATGATGCAGAAGACATATTCTCATGCCCCTTTTAGATTTTATTAGTAAGAAATGATTTTGTCATTACAGGGTTTCAAATGCCATGTTATAAATTGTCTTCACTGAAGAATAACTTAAATTGTATTTGAAGATATTTCTTGACTTCTTCTATTTGGTTAACATACTACCTATTTCTGTCTGTCAATGTGAACTGCACATAGGTAATGGAAACCATCCCAAGAGAAAAACTTATGTTGCAGGACGTAAAGGGGACACATCCACTGAAGCCTATAGGAATTGAAGTTCCAAGCACTGGACATGGAGCTATAGGATTCTGTACTTTTACATTGAGTTTAACTCTTGCTTTGTTACAGCTTTCCCACTAAGCCCCCATTCCTCTTTTTTAGAATTAAAAGGTCTATGTGTGCCACAGTATGTTGGAAGTATGCAATTTGCTTTTTGATTTTACAGTGGCCACAATTAAGAAACTACCTATAGTCTCAGAAAGTAATTTAGATTTTTAAACAGCAGCAAAAATGTTAAAGATGATAGGGTTTGGGGATGTTAGACTAAATGCATGTTGCATTATTATATGGCCATGAACCTATGGAGGTCAGTGAGAGGAATGTGGTGGTTTGAAGGAAAAATGTCCTCCATAGGCTCAGGTATTTGAACAATGGACCCCAGTCAGTAGCATTTTTAAGGGATGAGGTATCGCCTTGCTGAAGGAGTACATCGCTGGGAACAGGATTTGAGAGTTCATAGCCTCATCTCACTTCTAGTTCATGCCCTCTGCTTTGTGTTTGCAGCCGAATATGCAACCTTTCATTTCCCTGTTCCCTCTGCCAGCTCTCATATCTCCTCCATCATTATCTCTTTTTCTATAATATGTCATAATGTCTTATTACAGCAGGAAAGTAACAAATATAAACTCTTGTATGATAATATCATTATCACAAGTACAAAATTACTCTAAAAATCATTTTCAATACATATACACACATACATAGATAGCTTTATGATATATTAATAAGTTAAAAAAAGATTTCATCTGGTAGTTGTAATAATATCAGATCAGGCACAAAGGAAGTGTGTTGAATAGCTTCCAAAAGAACTAAAGCTAGATCAAGATAATTTGGCTCTGAATTTATAATATTCCAACTCTCCACTATCATAAAGTCATCATTCAAACTCTCCTCTATCAGTCAGTAAGTTGGTCTCAAAGGAAATTTAACATAAATGTGTCTATCTCTGGGAACTACTTCCCACAAATTGAAATGCACAAAATTCAGCTGACAAGACTCTCATATTCTTCCTGATATATAGTTTAAGTCATATTTTATCAGGAATACAGGTGAGGCTCTTAAATTTTTCCCTTCCCTGCAGATGTTAAGTAGAAATTAATAGCCATATTCTCTGCTGATTGACATTGATAGGTATATTACAAACACACTGACATTTACAGGGAGTTTATGACTTCATAGTCTTATCTGGACACTGTTTTGCATTTGGTAGACAAATTAATTAGGTATCAAGTATCATAGAGAAGAGGGAGAATACTTGCTTTACGTACCAAAACTACACATTCTATTTGATGTTTTTCTGCCAGCAAATGTTACTAGGAATGTCTTTTTGTCTTTTGTATGAATTTGTGTGGGTGTTCCCTCTATTGAAAGTTATTACTTTCACTTTCCACTGGATTCTTATGTCCTGCTGTATCCTGGAACAGTCACATGAAAAGAAGCATTACCAACATGTGAGAACTCAGATGGAATGAAGACAAAGACACTTATGGTCACTGTTGGGGGCATACCTTAATACTAGAGCACTTGTCCAACATCCAGTTTTAATATGGCCATAATGTTAACTGCCAAGACTAGGAAATATAAGAGGCTCTTATCTTGGAAACTTCTTGGATGAGATGTTCACTTTCTTTATTTCAGAACTTCTGTTTCTCATTAAAATATATTAAAAGAGGTCAAACATATATAGTTTTTCAATAAATGAGTAAATATTTTGTGGGAACATGGAAAAGTGTATTATAAATTTGACCCAGAATTTTTGAAATATTTATTTATGAAAATACATCTGAACAAAAAATTATTCATCTCTAATAAGATTCAGAATCTTATCATACTAAAGATTTAACTGCATAAAACACTCTGCCTCTGACCAGGTTCCACTATCCATGTACCTTGTAAAACTAATTATTTGAAATTATTTCACAAATTCATTTAATTTCATAGGTTTTTCAATTCTGCCAAATAATAAATCATAAGGACAGGTAAATACAAGAACCTTCTCTTGATTGTGTGTGTCATCAATAAGAAATTACAAATTATGATACTATGAATACATAATATTACAAAATATAAAAACAATTTCAAATTAATGTTTTTAGAAGTAGCATAAACTTTTCTTATAATTGTGCATTAAAATAAAATAGAATGCATTATGTTCCATAAAGTAAAACAGAAAAAATACATTGTACCTAGAAATGTAAAATACATAGTCCTAATAATCAGGAACTTATTTTAGAATGATTAATAATGAAACTAATAATAGAGACATAGTAACTTAACACAGCAGTCCCATAATTCTAAAGAATTGGCAAAAATAATTAATCTCTGTATTTAATAAAATACCTTTATGTCCAGTGGTTTATAAGTCTGTATGATAGTATACATTTCTTCTCTAAACTTTTGTCCACATATTCTATATTATATTTATATGGTTTCAATCATATACTTTTATTAAAGTTGACATGAATACTAAAACACATATAGTATAGGCCAATAACTCAAAATCTCAGTGGTTAATAATTGTTACAAAGCCTATATAATTTTTAATATATTTATGTTTTAGTGGGTTACAATCACATCTTCATTTGAATATGTGTATTAAGAAATTACTTTGTCATGGTATCTCTTTCATTGCTCTCCCACTTTGTTCCTGTGTTAGTTAGACCATCCTGTTCCCTTATGTTCGCTTCCTCCATCCTCTACCTGCTATTACCCCTCCTTACCCCCATTTTACTCATGGAAATCTCATCTATTTCCTCTTCTCAGGGAGATCCATACATCTCTCTTAGGGTCCTCCCTGTTAGCTAGCCTCTCTGGAACTGTGGGCTGTAGTCTGGTTCCTCTGCTTTACATCTAGTATCCATTTATGAGTGAGTACATACCATGTCTGTCTTTCTGAGTCTGGATTACCTCGCTCAGGATGATATCTTCTAGTTCTATCCATTTGCCTGCAAATTTCATGAAGTCATTGTTTTTTACTGCTGAGTAGTACTTCATTGTGTATATGTGCCACATTTTCTTTATCTAGTCTTCTGTTGAGGAGAGTCTAGGTTGTTTCCAGGTTCTGGCTATTATGAGAAATGCTCCTATGAACATGGGGATAGGGAAATACCGGGTGCTGGGGAGGTTCCCAGGAATCCACAGGATGACCCCAGCTTAGACTAGTGACAATGGTGGAGGAGGTGCCTGAACTGGCTTACCCCAGTGAACAAATTGGTGAATGCCCTGACTGTCATCATGGAGTCTTTGTTCAGTGATTGGTGGAAGCAGATGCAGGGAGCCACAGTTGGGCACCAGGCAGAGCTCCAGCAGTCAAATTGTAGAAAGCGAAGAGGGATTCTATGAGCAAGGAGCATCGAGATCATGATGGGGAAATCTATAGAGACAGCCAAAGAAGGCTAGTGGGAACTCATGAACTTTAGACCAACAGCTGTGGAGCCCCCATGGGACTTGACTATGCCCTCTGCACTGGCGAGACAGTGTACCTTGGTCTGCTTGGGGAGCCCCTTGGCAATGGGATCAGGATCCATCACTTGTGCATGAGCTGACTTTTTGGAGTCCACTACCTACAGGGAAACATCTTACACAGCCTTGATGCAGGGGGAGGGACCTGGACCTACCTCAACTGAGTATGCCAGGCTCTGCTGACTCCCCATGGGAGGTTTTGCCCTGTCAGAGGAGGGAATGGAGGGTGGTTTGGAGGGAAAGGCTGGGGGACTGGACAAGGGAGGAGAAGGTGATCTGTGGTTGATATGTAAAATGAATTTAAAAAATTCTTAATAAAAAAGAAATAACTTTGTACACAACTTGCTAAATTAGTAATAATTTTAGCTAGTGCTTATTGCAAACAAAACATAAAATTTATGCACTCAAAGTCAAAGAATCTTTAAATGTAAAAATGGAAAATACAAAAGAAAATTTTATTTGTTAATCTTTGTCTAGAAAATGCAACATCATCTCTAGTGTTTTAGAGATCTAAGGTTTCCATATAATTGAGCCTGCATTTCAGCCACCACAGCACAGAGAGAGAGGCCTGTCTCAGCTTCATATCTGCCATAATCAGGACACATGAATGGAATGAAGGAAAAGCGATATATGCAACCTGACAAATTAAAATAAAAGTATTTTTCTTCAGTAACTCATATTTCCAAAGTTGTATTAACAGAGACAAGATAAAAGAGGTATATAACAGGAGAAAGGCAATCACAATTTGCAAGGCTTTAATGTGGGCTGTAGTGCTGGCATCTCTGCATCTTTGGACGTGCTGCTGCATTTTCTTGTGATGTGTCCACAGGGAGAAGATGAGCAGGAGAAAAGATGACAGGCACACAACGAAGGGGACAACCAGGAAAATAGTGTGAAGGTTTAACACATGCCTGTGACACTTAGCCTGGTAATGAGAACTGAAACTGTAGGATATGTTTCTTTGAGATTCATTTACACACACATTAATTTCCAAGTTGACCAGTAAAATATTTAAAAACAAGAGGACCAGAGACACCAGCAGTGTCAATGAAACAGACCTTTTAACTCTCCACTTTAAATAAAGAAAAAGAGAGTTAGAAAAATTGCCTATCTTGAGAAAATAAAAAATGCCAAGGCATGTAGCAAGCCATATGCTGAAATGGTTGACTATAATCCATATATTACTAATGATTTTTACCATCCTTGAAGTCATCATTGAATCTGAATTTACTGAGGAAATTAATAAATTTGTGAACAAGAACAAAAGTACACAAATTCTGGAGGTTGCCAAAGCAATGAGGATTTGATTTACAAATGAGATCTTTTTTTTCTTGATCCAGTTCACGCACTTCTCCAGTGCCAAGAATCCATTTCCTAAATTTCCAATGATTAATTCCAAAGCTAAAATGGTCCTCAGTGTGTTCTGGAAGATATCACATACTGTCTGAATAAAACGCTCCATTTTTTATATGAGTTCTGAAGATGTGTTGACATACTCATTTGAGATGCTATTTTTAAATGTATTTTTGAGAGTTTTTTTGAGAATTTCTGAGTTGATTCTCGTAATGTATTTATTCTTGACTTTTCCACACAAACAAAGGTGCAAACGTTGAGGTTAGCCAATGACAGAGTCTGAAGCTCTCTCCAAGAAAATATGTCTTCTCACATAGCTCAGGAGAGGCAGACCAGGACTTCTCTGCAACGCATACAGCCTCTGCAGTATTTCCTAGTCAATGATAAAGGAGAGGTTGGAAACTCACATGCTCCTGTGCAAATGAAAGCACATTATTTTCATTACCTAGATGTTTACTTCAATTTACGTACTTTGATATGACTATTTGAGTTCTGTGAAAAATGTTTTAAGCAATTCTCAAGTATATAAAAGATGATAAAAAATATAAGCATATTATAGAACTTTCTGAGATATAAAGCTTTACAGGTATGTCAAAAATTGCCAATCTGTACAGATACCTGGGCATGGGATGTCTATAGCTATCACACTCTGATCTGTGTAATGTCATGAGGACCGTTATTCTTCAAATATTAAGTAGTAAAAACAATATTTCCTTATTATTTCACATGTATAGATATGTGAAATGCTCACCCATAAATACATATTTATTGAGATTTAAATACTTTTTAATTTTTCAATGTGTCCACATTTGTCAATAGTTATTGTGCACCTAGATCATGCTTAGTATTGTACAGATTGGTCAAGCCATGCTTATGATACACTTTACAATTTAACTGGTGCATTAGGTCTATTTTGCATGTATATAAGGTGGTAAATTCGTCTTATACTGTGAAAAGTGAATGAGAAGGATTAGCTCATCCACACAGTAAGATATTTCCTCATTCCCAGCCTCTCCATTGACTGGTATAGCTGATTCTTCCATTAGCAACAAAGACCATCAGACTGTATCTACCTCCCTTCAACTTCCTCCAGTTTCTGCTTTGTAAACATCCACTGATTGTCAACAAGGCAATGAAGGATGTTAAACATGCTGGGAAAGATGAAGAATGAACATTTTGATATAGTCATAATTCAGTAGCTAAAGAGTAACACTGGACATAATTAAAATCAGGAATGGTTGCCAAATACAGTGTGGATGGCAGAGAATGCAAAGCAGTAATTTAATGTCTAGGGCTGAAAGTACTTTCAATCACTGAATCAAAGAAAGTGAACCTGATTCATTTGAAAACTCATAATTGTCCATCATTTGGTGGTAAGACAGATGGAGAAGGCATAACAGGCCACTTTGTGATATGTTATGGAAAGCACATAAGAATGAAGAAACACACATACCTTCAGTATAGTGGCAGGAAGGTCCCTGTGATGTAGTTCCTTCCAGGTAGCAAAATGAGTTCAAGTAAGAAGAGAAACAAATAGAAATAGGGCCTGAGGTGGAGCTGTGTGGAGTGGGTGCTGATAGTGAGACTTCATAGGCTTTCAACAAAGAATCAGGACTTGGGTCTGCAGCAAGGATTACACTCACTTACAAGGAGCTTTTCTGAACCTCCCAAGACAACTTTCGTTTTGGATTGGAATCATCTTAGTTTCTACCTGGCCAATAGCTCCTAGGGAGATAGTCTTTCCAGGCAAGGTGACAATGTCATGTAGCATTGGACTTACATTTCATCTACAAAGGAAAATTAAAAAGTTGGTATGTATTTTTCAAAACCCAGAGAAATGTGCATTGGAAAGGATATATTTTACTGTTTGTAAACCATCTATCAGTAAATCCAGAATTTTCTTTAAAAGTAAGTGCCTCAGGGAGGTACCCTCACCTATTACAAAGTCATTATTACATGCTTGTTTCATTTAGAACTTATTGTATGTAATTTTCATTTTCATTTAGATCAGCTGGTATATTGTTTACATCGAATTTAAGGATTCATGAAAAATTTAATCAACCACAATTTTATTTATTCCTCCACACCTAATTATTCCTGTGGTGGTAATTCCAGGTATATATTTCTATCAATATTTATTTTATGATATTAGAAGATTCTCTGACAAGCTGAGTTGCTCACAAGAGTCTTAGGTCAACTGAGCCACCTGGAATGGACACCATCCAACTTGTTGAGCTGCCTGCAGGTTATGCAATATACTCCAGGTTTCCACATTTTCTGAGCTGTCACCCATGCTGGGGTGGGCTATTGGTGATGTAGCTGTCTTTCAGTCACTTATGTCCCTATAAGTAGCCCTTCATCCATATTCCCATTAGTTATGCCAATAAAACTCATTGGTTGAACAAGTTGGAATTTATCTGTACTTTGATCTATCACCAGTTCTATATATAAGGTGAGTGGATATTTGTTCACATCCCCCCCGCCCAAGGAATAGTCACACAACAAGATTTTAATTCAATCAGAAAGTGGTTGGCTACACCAAAGAGTATGTGGGCAATACTATGGACTTGAGAGTTTTAAGGAAAACTGGTGACATAAAATTTGATATGCATGAAAAGGGGCAGACCTGGGAGGACCTGGGGAAGAAGGATAAATAGGATCAATATGTAATATGTGAAATTCTCAAAGAATTAATAAAATACTTTAAAACATGGATTCTCAGTGACAATGAGTCACTCAGGTGATGCCCAGATGATTATGATTCCTCTGCAAATTTAAATTTTTCTATCGTGGCTCAGGTACAAAGTTTCAAAATTTTACTAGCTGAAATGATGTATCCAAAAATTATGTATAGATTTGCAAAAAAATGCAGCAACACAATGCAAGAGAGTATGCTTGATTTGTTTGCTAGTAAATGAGACTTTATCATCCACTGCAATATCAACCTAGAAAAATGAAGAGAGCAAAGAGCAAACCATGAAGTTCATGAATAGGTGCTTATTTGGCCTCTTTTATGAATAATAAACCATCATTGAAATCATGCTTTATCATAGTTTGTCATTTTCTGTTTGATGTTAGTCAAATAATTAAGGGAAAGAACTCTTGTACATATCTAGTAACCAAAGGATGATAAAAATATTAAGTTAGCAGATTAAGAATTCACAACCAGAGATATTAGGCATGGCTTCTAGCTTCTCCAACAACTGATGACTTGACAAAAGAGTATATCATGCTTTACTCCAGCCCCAAGAGAGCCAAGCAACTATTGAATAAAACCTGTGAAACCATTAGCCCAAATAATTCTCTCCACTTATTAAGTACATTACCTCTGATTATTTTGTCATAGTAACAGAAAACTAATTAACACAGGACCTTCTTGCTTCTATTTCATTGGTGGGCTTGTATTTAGGAATTTTTTCTTAAAATTTGCCTACATTGTCCCCCACCTTTTTTCACTTTTATCATATCTCTCTCATAAGGAATGGCATTTAAGAATTTTCAGAATCTGTATGATTCATGAATTTTTCTCTGTACTAATTCCTACTTCAGGATAGAGAAGTTAGGGCCAGCCCTTCATGGTTAATATACCCTGTGTCATTCTCTGCAGTATCTAACACTTATGATGACAAATGCTATTATACTGTCTTTGTTATGTAACTTTCTGTAGCCAGTCTAACTGTGCCTTATTTCAAAGAGAATTAGTAAGCTGTGCTGAAGTTATAGACAGATGATTCCAAATTCAGCACCATGACTGCAATACCTTTCCAAAAACGAACCTGTATGTACTGTTTCTTTACTCCTTAGTTTCTGTTTGACAGAAATCAGGGAAATATTTTCATATATAATGCCGAAGAAGACTTGAAAATCAACATCTGAATGGTGGTTTTCTCTCTCAGTGAGTGCAGCGGAGGGTCTCCAATGAGAATGCCTCTCAGTCCAATGCCTTTGTGGATGCCATGTCCTTGAGTATGACTTGACTTAATTCACTTCTAATAAAGAGAATAGCTAAATATATAGGCATCCCACTCCAGGCTGTGCTTGTTTAAGGTGCTTCCTGTCAACTGAATGGTGTCAAACTCATCAAATTATATGAATCTCAGTTACTCAAAATATGATCATATTTCCATTCAGGCCCTTTGAAGAAGAAATTGAGGCACAATGGATTCATTGTGGTGGTTCTAAATTCAGTTTGACTGGTGTCCTAACCAGAATATATTAAGGCACAAAATATATAGATTCAAGGGAGACCACAAGAGGACATCATGAGAAGCAGACATCTGCCAGCAAAGCAAAGTGGCCTTGAAAGAAACTCAACCTCCTGGTACCTTGATTTTGGGCCTCAATCCTCTACAGCTATGAGAAAATAGAATATATTATTTCTTCTACTCAGTCTTAGAATATGAAGTGGGAACCCTAGAAGCTTGGCATATTTTGTTTCTTCTTCTTTGATTATGTTGCTTTGAAGAAAACCAGCTGCTTTGTCCTGAATGATCCCAGGAATGGGCTATGTGACAAGATAGATTCTCTGGTCAACATGCAGTGAATATCTGAAGCCTGACAATACCCAAGTGAACTTAAAAGTGGATTACCCTCCTATTAGCACTCTCAGTGATCCTGGTGAGATTGTGATCTTGTCAAAATTAGAGGCAGTTGTACTTAGCTAAGCTGTGCCTTAATCCTTTTGCTTAAAGCTACCAAGTTTGGGAGAGTAGTTTGTTATAAAGCCATAAATAAAAAATGCATCAGAAAAGAGGCTACATGCTATAGATGATTGATTGATAAATAAAACACTGATTGGCCAGTAGCCAGGCAGGAAGTATAGGTGGGACTAGCAGAGAGGAGAATTGAGAGAACATGAAGACAGAGAGGAGAAGACACCAGTCTGACGTCCAGGGAGCATTGCTGTGAGATGGTCTGTATGTCAAATTGCTCTGATTGGTCAATAAATAAAACACTAATTGGCTAGTGGCTAGGCAGGAAGTATAGGCGGGACTAACAGAGAGGAGAATTGGAGAACAGGAAGGCAGAGGGAGACACAGCCAGCCACCGCCATGACAAGCAGCATGTGAAGATGCCGGTAAGC
The DNA here is from genome assembly GCA_902168405.1 of Peromyscus aztecus. Taxonomy (NCBI): domain Eukaryota; kingdom Metazoa; phylum Chordata; class Mammalia; order Rodentia; family Cricetidae; genus Peromyscus; species Peromyscus aztecus. The sequence goes on along the minus strand of CABHPQ010140418.1, from coordinate 158 downwards.
CATGAGCCATGTGGCAAGGTATAGATTTATAGAAATGGATTAATTTAAGATATAAGGACAGTTAGCAAGAAGCCTGCCACGGCCATACAGTTTGTAAGCAATATAAGTCTCTGTGTTTACTTGGTTGGGTCTGAGCAGCTATGGGACTGGCAGGTGAG
>CABHPQ010140417.1:21839-66611 GCA_902168405.1 Peromyscus aztecus | reverse complement strand
TACCACATACCTAAGTTAAATCAAGACCAGATAAACTATTTAAATAGTCCAATAACCCCTAAGGAAATAGAAACAGTCATTAAAAGTCTCCCAAACAAAAAAAGCCCAGGACCAGATGGTTTCAGCGCAGAATTCTACCAGATCTTCAAAGAAGAGTTAATACCATTACTCTCTAAATTGTTCCACACAGTAGAAACAGAAGGAACATTACCAAACTCCTTCTATGAGGCTACAATTACCCTGATTCCTAAACCAAACAAGGATACAACAAAGAAAGAGAACTACAGACCGATCTCCCTCATGAACATTGATGCAAAAATACTCAATAAAATACTGGCAAACAGACTCCAAGAACACATCAAGACAATTATCCACCATGATCAAGTAGGCTTCATCCCAGGGATGCAAGGGTGGTTCAACATACGAAAGTCCGTCAATGTAATACACCATATAAACAAACTGAAAGAAAAAAACCACATGATCATCTCACTAGATGCAGAAAAGGCATTTGACAAAATCCAACACCCCTTCATGATAAAGGTCTTGGAGCGATCAGGAATACAGGGAACATACCTCAACATAATAAAGGCAATTTACAGCAAGCCAACAGCCAACATCAAATTAAATGGAGAGAAACTCAAAGCAATTCCACTAAAATCAGGAACGAGGCAAGGCTGTCCGCTCTCCCCATACTTATTCAATATAGTACTTGAAGTTCTAGCCAGAGCAATAAGACAGCACAAGGAGATTAAGGGGATGCAAATGGGAAAGGAAGAAGTCAAGCTTTCCCTATTTGCAGATGACATGATAGTATACTTGAGTGACCCCAAAGATTCAACCAAGGAACTGATACAGCTTATAAACACCTTCAGCAACATAGCAGGATACAAGATCAACTCAAAAAAATCAGTAGCCCTCCTATATACAACTGACAAACAGGCTGAGAAGGAAATCAGAGATACATCACCCTTTACAATAGCCACAAATGACATAAAATACCTTGGGGTAACACTAACCAAGCATGTGAAGGACCTATATGACAAGAACTTCAAGTCCCTGAAAAAAGAAATTGAAGAAGATGTCAGAAAATGGAAAGATCTCCCATGCTCATGGATAGGCAGGACCAACATAGTAAAAATGGCAATTTTACCAAAAGCTATCTACAGATTCAATGCAATCCCCATCAAAATACCAACACAATTCTTCACAGACCTGGAAAGAACAATACTCAACTTCATATGGAAAAACAAAAAACCCAGGATAGCCAAAAGAATCCTGTACAATAAAACAACATCTGGAGACATCACGATCCCTGACTTCAAGCTCTACTATAGAGCTACAGTAATAAAAACAGCTTGGTACTGGCATAAAAACCGACTTGTGGACCAATGGAATCGAATTGAAGACCCTGACATTAATCCACACACCTATGAACATATAATTTTTGACAAAGAAGCCAAAAGTGTACAATGGAAAAAAGAAAGCATCTTCAACAAATGGTGCTGGCATAACTGGATATCAACTTGCAGAAGGCTGCAAATAGATCCATATCTATCACCATGCACAAAACTTAAGTCCAAGTGGATCAAAGACCTCAACATAAATCCAGCTACTCTGAACCTGCTAGAAGAGAAAGTAGGAAGTAGTCTTGAACGCATTGGCATAGGAGATCGCTGCCTAGGTATAACACCAGTAGCTCAGACACTGAGACAAACAATCAATCAATGGGACCTCTTGAAACTGAAAAGCTTTTGTAGAGCAAAGGACACGGTCAACTAGGCAAAGTGACAGCCCACAGAATGGGAAAAGATCTTTACCAACCCCACATCTGACATAGGACTGATATCCAGAATATATAGGGAACTCAAGAAATTAAACATCAAAATTCCCAACAGTCCAATTAAGAAATGGGCTATAGAACTAAGCAGAGAATTCTCAGCAGAGGAAACACAAATGGCTAAAAGACATTTGAGGAATTGCTCAACATCCCTAATCATTAGGGAAATGCAAATCAAAACAACTCTGAGATACCACCTTATGGCAGTCAGATTGGCTAAGATCAAAAACACTGAAGACACCTTATGCTGGAGAGGATGTGGAGCTAGGGGAACTCTCCTCCACTGCTGGTGGGAATGCAAGCTGGTATAGCCACTGTGGAAATCAATATGGCGCTTTCTGAGAAAATTGGGAATCAATGTCCCCCAAGATCCAGCTATACCACTCTTGGGCATATACCCAAGGAATGCTCAATCATACCACAAGGGCACTTGCTCAGCTATGTTCATATCAGCATTATTTTTAATAGCCAGAGCCTGGAAACAACCTAGATGCCCTTCAACCGAAGAATGAATAAATAAACTGTGGTACATATATACAATGGAATACTACTCAGCAGAGAAAAACAACGACATCATGAGGTTTGCAGGCAAATGGAGGGATCTAGAAAAAATCCTCCTGAGTGAGGTAACCCAAACTCAGAAAGACAAACATGGTATGTACCCACTCATAGGAGAATACTAGTGGTGGAACAAGGATGACTGGACAGCTACTCACAACACCAGGGAGGCTACCTGGATAGCAGGACCCCAGGAGAGACACGGGGATTGCCCAATGATGGAGAAATGGATGAGATCTACATGAACTGTCTGGACGTGAGTGGGGGTGGTGAGGGGCGGGGGGCAAGGGAATGAGAACTTGGGGGAACGGGAGGTCCCAACTGGATCAAGAACAGAGAGGGAACACAAGGAATGTTGGTGAGAGATGAAGACCACATGAGAATAAGAAGAAGCAGAGTGCTGTAGAGGCCCACAGAAATCCACGGAGATGCCCCCACAATAGACTGCTGGCAATGGTTGAGAAATAGCCCGATCAGACCTACCCTGGTGATAGGATGGCCAAACACCCTAATTGTCGTGCTAGAGGCCCCATCCAGTGACTGAGGGAGCTGGATGCAGATATCCACGGTCAGGCCCTGGGTGGAGCTCCGGGAGTCCAGTTGGTGAGAAGGAGGAGGGTTTGTGTGAGCGGGAGTTCTTGGGACCGGAGATGGATGGAATACAGGGACAAGTGGCCAGACAAATGGAAACACATGAACTGTGAACAAATGGCTGAGGGGCCCCCAACTGGATCAGGCCCTCTGAATGGGTGAGACAGTTGATTGGCTTGATCTGTTTGGGAGGCATACAGGTGGTTGGACCGGGTCCTGTGCTCAGTGCATGAGTTGGCTGTTTGAAACCTGGGGCTTGGTAGAGACCCTTGGCTCAGCCTGGGAGGAGGAGGCTAGGCCTGCCTGGGCTGAGTCCACCAGGTCGATCTCAATCCTCAGGGGAGTCTTTGCCTTGGAGGAGATGGAAATGGGGGGTGGCCCGGGGGGGGGGGGGGCGGGAGGAGGGAGAACGGGGGAATCTTTGACTGATATGTAAAGTTGAATTATGTTGTAAAATAAAATAAAATAAATTATAAAAAAAGAGTTTGATGTGAATTGAAAGATAATTAATTTCACAACATATTTAATTACTTAATAAGGAAAGCTAAAGAACAACATTAAAAAATATAGAAGATATAAATCATCTTTAAATGCCAATTAATAGAACTGCATTGTTATTTTTCACATTATAGTGGAATTACATCATTTTTCCTTTCACTTCTCTCTGACTAAATGATCCTGAATACCAAATCTTTCTCTATTACAAACTCATGGACTCTTTTTTTAACTTGTTATAACATTTATACATTCAAATATCTGAATATTTACATATTAAGAATATAAATGTATGTATAATTCCTATACACAATATATACCTTATATAATATATAACCTATACATATAATTTCAATTATAACATATAAATTATGTACTATATGATTCATGTATATGAATACATACAAATATATAATCCTAAATTGTATATGAATACCATTTTGTGTTACTAATCATTTAGTGTGCTTTGTCTCATAGAATACTTTTTCTTTCTCTGTCAGCTTTACTTTGTCTCTGTAATCCTTGTATGGTTGAGGTCTAGTGAGCTTTGCCATTCACATCTATATGCCTATTGTTGTGTTCATAGCTCAGCTCATATTTATGAAGTCAAGTTGATCAGATATTATGTGTCTTTATGGATAATGTATACATTCCTAGGAGACATAATCTCACAGCCAACTCTGAGGTCCTCAGACTCTTATATTATTTCTCTCCCATCTTCATCAATGAAACCTGAACCTTAGGGGAGTATTTACTGTAAATGTATCAATTCGAACTGGGATCCACAATTACTTAATTTGATTGCTTGTGGCCTTGTATAATTGTATGCATCTGTTTCAATCTGACTTATCCTTAAAGAGATCTGAAGAACAGACTTAATTGCATGTATGAGAACAAATATTTAGAATGTTTAGGGACTATGCTAATTTAGTAAAGTGGCAGTTGTAGTTTCTCCTCTGAGATCCAAGACATCACTAGTTCTTGGTTGTTGGTTAGGTTTCCATAACTATGGTTGGTTTTCCTCATGACAAGCAGTAATTATGTTCAATTACAGCTAACAATAGCATTTGTGAAACCTCCTAACCTAGTATATACACATAAGAGCAAAAGAGTCACCACAGCTAGGACAAAACTCACAGTATATAAAAGTCAAACAATTTTATACAATTTTGCTTTTATTTAATGATGTGGAAATAGAAAATATTTTACGGCACATATTATATGTATTTGTATGAAATGGTGATGAATTCTGGAGAAATATGTAATAATAAAGTGCCACGTTGTAACCTATTCATGATTTTAAATGAAGAGTATATAATAATTCAAGGAAAAGCAATTAATTAGAAGAAGCATTCAGATAAACTATGTTCAAATGCCCTGATTAAGAGCGAAATGGGAGTAGTCAGCTAGACTTAAAACAGGTGGAAATGTGGCATACGTCATATGAGGGCAAATAAGGGATCCATGAAATTAGACCTAGTTACTTGTTCTGATTGACTGACATTTGACATTGGGTAATAAAATGTAATTCGTAGTAAGTCTACATTCTACCTTAGCTTGCAACATATTATTTAATGACTGATGAAATATTATGTTGAAGAAGATTACATTTACATTATCAAAATCCCATATTCTTCAGAATAATTAATTACATAAACTTGAATGAAAACACGATAATTTAGTGAAGGGCCTTGAGACCTTAAGAAACAGATGGATGTTCTTGTACAAATCTGGTATATTAAATGTTGAATATAATAAAATTTTGATCTATATATTTTACCAAAGCTATTGAAAGACAAGATAAAAAACAACATGTGATGAGTACAATTGGAAAAGAGTATATCCTTGATGCTTTCAAGCAATTTAAATCAATAACATAATTCTTAGCAGTCTATATTATAGAAGAATATGGTGGGTTGGTGGGACTGGCAATCTTTAATCCCAGAAGAGGTGGTGTGAGGCTGTCCATCTCAGAAGAGCAGAGGCAGATGCAGGTAGATATCTATACATTCAAAATATCATGATATTCACAGAAGGTTTAGACAAGCCCAGATACACACTGAGGTCCTGCTCTTATGAAAATACAACCTGGATTTCAAGTGTGGATAACTCCAATAGCTCCAGTACAAAGAGACTCTAGTACAATTGGATGACTGTAGACAGAAATTTTCCTGTAAGCAGATAACAATGTAAAAGCACAAAGAATCAAACCCATACTCTAACTGCATAACACATATTTGCAGTAGAGATCAAATGGACTTCATCTTTGAAATTCATATCTTAGTAAGAGAACCATGTTGAGTTTTGAACTAGGTTTTGAGAGTGTCATTCCTTTTAGAATGTGGCCTGTTCCTGATATGATGAACTGAGTTCTTATCTGGCCTTATTAAGATAATATAGCACTTAGGGACAAAAATAAAGCCAAGGAGGGCTGAACTAGAAGCGAAGATAGAGAAGACTTCCATAGCCACCATGACCTTCCCCTTGGTGCTGTGGTAGACAGGGAGGAATGTGACCCAGACACAGAAGAACACCAGCATGCTGAATGACAGGAACTTGGCTTCATTGAATGTGTCTGGCAGATTCCGTGACATGAATGCCATAGTAAAACTCCCAAGTGCCAAGGAGCAGAGATATCCCAGTACACCATGGAAGGCAAAATCTGATCCCTTGTTACACACAAGGATGATATGTCCATGTTCAGCATGATAATCTTGGTCAAGGAAGGGAGGGGAGATCCCTAGCCAGATTCCACAGAAGACAAGGTGGATCAGAATACACATGGGGATGATGAAGTTTGGAGCCTTTGATATTATTAACCACCTCACCACTCTCCTTGGAAAAGTGACCTTGAAGGCAATAAGCACAGTGATAGCTTTGGCCAACACAGTGGCAAGAGCCACAGTGAAAGCACCTCCAAATGTGATCTGCTGCAGGATACAGGTTGTGGTGTTGGGATGGCCAATGAAGAGCAAGGAACATAGGAAACAGATGGTGAGTGTGATAAGCAGTGTGTAACTAAGGGTCCTATTATTAGCTTTGACAATTGGAGTGTCTCTGTGCTTCACAAAGAGTCCAAGAACCACAGTGGAGAGTACAGATAAGAATAGAGCTATGGTTGTGAGAGACATCCCCAAGGGGTCCTCATGGTTAAGAAAATTCACAGCTTTCTGGAGGCAGTGTTTCTTCTCTGTCTCTGCATAATGACTCTCTGGACACTTCATGCACTTTTCCATATCTGGTCAGAAATGAAGGTGAGATTTAATCCAAGCTGAAGTTATCCCTTTTATTCTAAGCCATTTTTCTCTTCTTTTTAACAGAACTGCTATCTACATCACTTTCCTTTTTTCTCAGGGACAAAGAAACACAAACTCTGTAGTGAGCATTTTCATATTTAAACCATGCAACTTCCTTATCTGATATTTCAGTATTATTTATGTGAACTTATAAAGTGTATTGATCCAACTCAGCCCACTTTCCTCTTGCTCCATTCTTCAACTTCACCCACTTTTACTTCCAAACTTATTTTGCTCTCTTATCTCTTCTTTTTACATTTTAATACTCACTGAGTCTATTCAGTGATGCCAGTATTTACATATTATGGGGGCAACAACTGGAATATGGGCAACATTTCAGAGTCCACAACCTTAAAGAGAAAGTGATATTCCTCTTTTGGTAGTAGTTATCAATTACTAGTAGCTTCTCATACAACCCATCTTCTTTATAGTGATATAAATTAAATAAACCTTACACTTTTCTCTTTTATATACCTTTGAGCCTCTTGTGCTATTGATGTATCTCTTCTGGAAGTTAATTACAATACATCAACATCCTTTATTTCTGAAACCACATCATAAGTCATACCACATTATTTATTTGAATAGTTCAAAAGAGGGAGTATGCTCTTGAAATCATTTTCATAAAATACTCTTCTTAAACATAGGGTCCCAATTTTCTTATCATTATAAAATACTTCCTGTTTTCTAATATTGACTCTTCTGTGTGGAAGCTTTAGTGAATAGGCATTACTACATTGTTACAGGCTTGATTAGTGCACTAGTGAATACTGGTCATTACAATGGGGAAAAGGTCAGAACTATTGAGACACTTTTAGGGTATGAAAGAAAACAGTGTTATAATATTCTGCCCTTGAAAATTCTTAAAATTCATAATCTTGTATTTGAAGTACAAGAACAGAGATTTATACATGCCAGATTTCCACTGTCATTTTTTGTATGATTTTAAAAAGAAACTCATCACCAGATGTTCAAACTTATTTTGTTGATAAATCTTATTAACATATTATTGAATTCACTTTAGTAGAATAAAACTTATTTCTATATACTTTGTAAATAATGTTTCCTTCAGCTATTGTGACAAATTGTTATATCTGTTCTTAGGACCTACTTTCATGGTATAACCTCAGGCTCTGTTATTTCCATCTCTTTTATGTGAAAGTATTCATTTTGTTTTAGTTTTCTAAGTTTTAATGAATGACTCACATGTATAACTCCATTCCTTACTAAAGGCACATGATACATGTATTATAAACTATTGTGTGTGTGTGTGTGTGTGTGTGTGTGTGTGTGTATGTGTGTGAATATATGTATGCATATCACTAAAAGTGTGTTCCTTTTGAATAACAGCTTGAGGGCACAGTCTTTTACACCTCAGTGTGAGAAATGCAAGAAAGAAGTTGCAGAAAGAATGTAAATTCAGAGGTCATGAAATACTTCAAGGGAATAGAAACTTCCAGATAGATATAGCTGGGCAGTTGAATATATAAATTTGAGGTCTGATACCATGCATATAACATGTGAAAGCTCAGGGAAGACCAAATATCATTATGTATGGGGAGTTGGCATAAAGTACTACACTTAACTGAGAGCTATTTGAACTCATAGCTGCTATAAGGGGAAGACAATTTAAACTTTAAGAATGTGGCAGTAGGAATTAGTCCATATTCCATCAGGGACTCCACTCCAAAGAGTATCTGGGTAGCAGAAACTGATTTCAATCAGTTTTTCTTAATTTTTTTTAACAAGAGAGAAAAGAAGTTAGGTAGGAGAGTAGAAGATTTGGTTGGTTATAAATATGATCAAAATACATAGTAGGAAATTCTCAAAGAATAGAAAACATTTAAAAATTTCAAAATCGAAATAAACCTGGTCACAAATTTAGTATTAGGTATGGAAGTACTAGCTTTTAAAGATTTTTCTTCCCAATGATATATGCTGTGAATATGTCCATGACCTATTCTTCTATGTGGAGATTCTATATTCCATTGCAGCTCTTAGGTCTTGGTACAACTCTCAGTAACAGACAGTTGGAACTGCTTTGAGGATATTTTTATATATACTTTTTCACAGAATTGAAGCATAAAGATGGACATAATACTATTCATTAAGGAAATCTGAAATTTTAGTTATGCTGTACAGTCAATAATTATATAGTGGGGATATCAAACACAAATGGCTAATTTTCTGTTCTTGCTGGGAAGAATCATTATTAAAATAACCTATCATACATTTAGGTGAGTTCTAATCATTATTGAAATACAGTTAGGAAAACATCCAAAATGTGTATTTTATTACTATGTGTTAAAATATGTGGGGAAGTAAAGCATATTGATTAGTAAAGAGAAAAGGGGTTTCCTGCAGGAAACAATAGCTGAAGTTGATCATAAATGTAAATCAATTATAAATTTCAGTGCCTGCTCTGCACTATTTCAAGACATGGTGAGGAATATTTCATACCCTAAGTAAGAGAAGGAATATATTTTTCTGACTTCTCTCTAGATATTTTTCAGTTTTTAAGATAATGCAGAATCCTGTAGAAATGTGGAACCATTTCTGTATGATTTATTCTTACCTGTCTCATTGGAAATCTCATTGTTTGCACAAGAAGTGCAATCATAGCAGCAAACAGCCTTGCCCTCTAGGGAAATTTTCCTGAATCCAGGCCCACAGCTCTCACTGCACACAGACTGAGGAATCTGAGAAAAATTGGAGCAAAGTTAACAAATATTCATGGTTTATTGAAAGTCTCAATAAATTAATTTTAATAACACATAATTAATTTGCAAGTTTTATTCCTATAAAAGTAGAAAAGGAATTTGAGCATCTGTGATCTATACAAAATTGGTCTGAGGATTATCCCATTATTAGACAGTTTGGATCATAATGAGGTAGGGACAAGTTAGATGCAGGGAGGTCATAGAACCCATTACCTAGAAGGTCAAGTGGTTCTTCCAGATGGATCTTGTCTCTGTGCTTGCTTTCTAATGTGTTGAGAAACTTTTATTTCCACCATGATTGTAAATCTTGCTTGTCAAATTGATAGGACTTATAATCGCCATGTACACAAATTGTTGGGCATCCCTGTGAGTGTTTTTAAAGATCAGTTTAAAGGGTTCACTCTAAGAGTGAGCATCACCATTCTATAGGCTGTTGTCTCAGAATTGAGAATGAGAAAAAGGTGATACGTGGTATTTACTTTTTGTCTATTGACTGAGAATATGAGGTCATCAGGAACCTCATGCTCCTAGAGCAATAAATTTCCAAAAATAAGGGCTGAAGGCTCATACAATCATCCAAAAGAAACACTTGCTTAAGTTACATTAGGTATGTATGTGTCTTCAGTAGCAGAACAAGCGATAACATACACACATGCATCCTATACTATTTCAATTCAAGGAGTGGATGAAAGAAATGATAACTGTTTATCTTCTGTAATTTTAAGCATGGAATCAAGATGAACTACTCAAATTTTAGATACAGTGAAGGAACTCTAACAGAGACATTGTGTAAGGGTTTGAAAGAAAAGTGGCAATTATAAACACATATATATGACTATATATTTCCTCAATGGTGGTGCGATCTTGAGAGTTATTGCAACTTTGAGATTTGCAGACTTATTGGCAGAATTATTTCAGTGTTTGGGGATTTTGAAAATTTATGGCCCTCATCTAACTCCAGTATTCACTCTCTGCTTCCAGTGTGTAGACTGAGATATTTTGTTTCAGGTTATGCCCTTATCTCCACAGATGTCACAGACTGGCATGCCTTCTGAGTATAAAGGACAATGGAAACCCCAGAACCATAATTCAGATAAACTTTTTTTTTCCCAAAAGTCAATTCTGGTGATGGTGTGTGATCACAGCAAGAAAATATAACTTATTCAGTATTCTGTCGTGAATGTAGAGATTTTCTACATCAGAGTGTCCTGTGAGATATTATGAGGATTGCATATACCACTTCTCAGGTGTACTTAATTTGTGTCAAATTGACAAACTTTAACCCATGCACCACTGAATATTAGCAGACATTTAAAGCTTAAAAACCTCCTTTTCTAAGAACCAGGAGATGATAAAGCACTGTCTTCTAGTAAGTTTTTTTTTTTTGTATACTGGGAATTTTATAGTACTGGGATTTAATTTCAAAAGTAGAAGTTATTATACTGGGGGTATATTTGTATTATGATGATAAGTTTAATGCATTGAGATAATATATAACCCACCTCTGAATATCTTTCTGGCCATTGTATCATCTTCTCAGATAAAGTCAACTGTTGACTCTGGGGACCATTAGGCAAAAAAATTCCTACTTTCACTTTTAGTCCAAGACCCTTTGGAAAATTCCAAAAGTTGAGAATATCATACTTATCATCATCTAACTTCTGTTTCCATTCTAAAGCCATGTTGGCTCCCACATGGATGTTCCTCAAGAAAGGATGAAGCTGAAAGTGATGCAAGAATATGTTTTAATGTAGGTCTGAGAGTTTGACCACCAATGGATTACAGAATAACTCTCAGTGTTCATTATCAGTAGTGTAGGACACAATAATAATGTAGGTATCATTGAAGGTCAGCAATGGTGATCTAAGTTAATGGAATTAAATTCTACATATGAGGAACAGTCAGCCTCAAGAACTTCTTCTATACAAACTTAGGAATGGAATCAGTGAGTATTGATTGAAGCAAATCTCAATTTCTTTAAAGAAAGTTATACCCATTTACACACAGGGTTCATCTCAGAGTTCATTGAGTAAAATGTGGGTACTTATGACTAAATAGTAGTTAAACGGAATCATTTATTTACTAATAACATGGGATAATGGGCTTCCATTGTTTCACTGAGAAAATTCTTAGGTTTCTGGTGTAATCAATAAAATGAAAAAATTGTGCAGCTATGTGACACAATTTTTATATTCATTAAAATTATTTCCTCTTTTCCACTAGCTCCTAATTCCTCAGCAGCATGAACAGAAAGATCTGCACTGACCTGGAAGATAGAATAACACATGAAGAATCTCCTGTGGTTGGATACACACACACACACACACACACACACACACACACACACACACACATTCATATATGTATGTATATATACATATACTACATGTAAAATACTGAAATATATAATACCTAATTTGGTGCCTCTGAAGACTCTCAAAATTTCACATTGTTTATGCTCTTATACAATGGAAGGGATATTACCTGCCAGGGGTAGAACACCATTTTTTCTCCATTTCCAAATAGTTGCATCTGTATTTGCTGAAGACTCATCTCATGGAGACTGTGGGCCACAGTATAGACAGCCTTGTATGTATTGTAGCTGTCTTCATTCATTGCCATGTCAAAAATATGTCTAGGCAGTAATTCCAAGGAAGCATTGGGTTGGCAGTTCTCCAAAAGATGACAATCCAGTTCTGAAAATGAGCACTTGAAGAACAAAAACCACAATTTAGGAAGGTAATTGTCTTCTGGGTAATTATAAGGATTAACTGTTTGGATAAAATTTTTAAATTCAGCCACCTGCTCATGGTGTTGTGAAAAAATGAGACTTCCATGGAATGAATCCAGCAAGAAATAATCAGCATTATTAGTAACATCCCACTCCGAGGTCATGACCCAGACTTTACTCATCAAAATCTGTTGCCCTAGATTGCTCATTAAACCTTGTAGTGAATCATTGTCACCATAAATGATGATAATATTGGCCAATGTTTCCTGGATGATACCAAAACTTTTCCAGTATTTGTATGAAAATGAATTCCAGGTACTTTGGATCATTTCAACAAAAGCTATGCAGACTTGATTTTTCTCCATATTTTCTCTGATATCTGCTAGAAACTGAATCCCTCTGTGATCATCTGTGATAAGCAGACCAACCCAGGTCCAGCCAAAATGAAGCATCAAAGAGACCATGGCAAGAGACAGAGTTGTGCCTTTGGGGGCCATCTGGTAGAGAGAAGTAAACTGACCTCGGTCACTGAAGATAGGCTCAAAAGGACCAACAGTGAGCTGAAGAGAAAAAAATTGGAAACCAGAGAAAGAACAATGGCATTATGCACAATCCTTGTTCTGCAGAAACAGATGGAAATGGTTAGCACAATGATGGACTCACCCTGATTTTAAAGGCAAATTTCTGTGAGAGATGTTTTCAGAAAATTACTGGCCTATTTTCTATTTTTATTAATACTCCTTGTCTACTCCAACCTCCCCCTTTTTTTTCTCAGTGACAGAAATAGAGGTCCATCTCCAATTGTCTGGAAAATTGTCATTGATAACTAACTAATCCAAATATACCTTTGTACCTATGGACACACCTGAATTGTCAGCAAAGGAAATCTGCATGTTTATCGCATATATCTCCTCACCTGTGGAAATTTGTAGAGCTGAAGCAGTGTCCCAATATGGGCAGATTTTGCCCACGATGGCCCTGTTATTGCAGCAATTGACTTTCTCTCCTTTACACAGTTATAATTACAGTGAAGATTGTGAAGTCTAATCAGGCCTGTGAGCCAAAAAAGAGCATTCATAAGAATGTTTTTCTCACTGTAAGGGACATTATAGAAGTCAAATCCCAGAGATATGTTTGGTAAAAGATGTGGGTTCCTGTTGATCTCCTCAATGGCAAATACCAGGGCCAGAACCAACTGGTGTATTTTAAAATTATACCTGCAGAGATTGAATAAAAACATACCTGAGGAAATTAGAGATCACACAGAACTGCAGATTCCAACTACACAGACTAAAGTACAGATTCCAGAATTCCTGGGTGCAGCTGGGTATTTCAGTGTTTATGAAAACTGCAATGCCTCTATACATAAGCACAAAGTAGGAGAACAAAGCCCATAATCTTGACTGAGACTAAATAGAAGACATTCTAGGCTTTAAACATATCTCTGAATTTGGCTCCAGCCCTAAAACTTCCACATGCCTCAAAACCTTTTCATTTCCATTCCATGACACAAAAGACAATGGCTTTTTACACAAATGTTGGGACCATGGAAATTCCCTGTGATACTTCAGTCCAAATGATTGGACCCTGTATCCATAGGATGGCCTATCTGTCAAATATGTGTGGAGAATACTGCTAGCTTAATAAAGGAATGCAATCGAGTTAAATGTGTTAAGATCTGATACTCATAGTATCTAGGAAAATGAGGTCTTCTACTGAAGAAAAAAAATCATCAACTGTTTAAGGACCATTTGACACAGTACAAGACTCTACTCCTGGCCCCATCTTGAGTTCAGTTTGTCATCAATCTAGCTATCCCTCTTGCCTGATGATGACCTACAGGAGCTCAGCCAAGACTGTCACCAGATGAAAGATGAAACCAGGAATGTTGGAGATGGAATACTTACTTTTAATATAATTATTTGTGCCTAAACCAGGAACCTCATCCCAGGTAGAGGAACTGATTGATCTAGCCCAGTATCTCATATGGGGAAAAGGAAACTCCACTACTATATACATGGACCATCAGGTGATATGATTTTACACATAGGTATGTCAACTGTGTGATCTATAGAGAAAGATGGCTTCTCACTGCTGGAAAAAAAAAAACATTAAAAAATCTTGGCCCTCGAAGTGGCTATGTGGCTTCCTCTAGAAATTGCTGTCCTCCATGGGCACACAGTTTAACTCACTGTCTGACAGCTGACACTAAAACTTATTGATGTTCTGATGACACATACCACAAACCAGTACTAACTGAAACTGCAGGGTAAAGAAAAATGGTCAGTACAAAACTATATGTAGTCAGGAGATTTTCTATGTCCTGGCCTGATGGCAGTTGGGACAAATCTCTCCCACCTGCATTCCCCAAGCAAACACACAGATGCTTATATTAGTTATAACTGCATGGCCATGGTTCAAGGTTTTTGCTAGCTAGCTCTTATATCTTAAATTAGCCCATAACTATTAATCTATGTATCACCACATATTCTGTGGCTTTACCCATGTCCCATTAAATGTTGCTCCTTGAGTGGCTTGCTGGTGTCTCTCCCTGCCTTCTACCTGTCTCTCTCTTTGAATTTCCTGCTGACTCTAAGCTGCCTTACCATAAGCCAACTGGCTTTATTTATCAACCAATCAGAGCAACATAATATTTGCAGTATACAGAAAGACATTCCTCCATCACCTATGTGTTGATGGAAGGTATCAGACGAAAAGTTCATTCTCTCAGAAATACCTGGCTGGATTCTGGTAACAAACCTTCACCAGGCTATTCCCCTGGGTACCACAAAATTTTGTGAGTTGTACAGACCAAGGTATTTTATAGCTATACAAGACACACTAGCATGGCATATCTCAGCCATATACCAGGATTGTGTTAAAGTAAATCAAAAACAGAGAGTCGTTACCCAGAAAGGTATCCAGATGAAAGACTAACACTGTAGCATGAGTCTTAAAAGTTCTTATTAATAAAATCAAACCTGAGCCAGGTATTGGGGTAAATGCTGGAAGGTCAGAGAAATAGAACAAGCCACAGCTATCTCACCTCGCTGGATCCTCAGCTGGTCTCGCTTCCTCAGACTGGAAGCCTCTGAGTCCTCATCCAGAATGGGTCTCAGCTGAACTGCTGCTAGAAGCCTGAATGCTTAACCAGGCCAAATGCTTCTCCAGGGCAAATGCCTCTCCAGGGCAAATGCCTCTAGTTTCTGGTCCTCACGCCTTATATACCTTTCTGCTTTCTACCACCACTCCCTGGGATTAAAGGCTGGTTTACTGGGATTAAAGGCGTGGGTCACCATGCTTGGGTGTATCCTTGAACACATGAATTTCTGCCTCTGGAATGCCAGGATTAAAGGCGTATGCTACCACTGCCTAACCTCTATGTTTAATATTGTGGCTGTTCTGTCTCTGACCCCAGATAAGTTTATTAAGGTACACAATATTTTGGTGAACACAATACCACCACATAACATCCTGTCAAACGTTGGAAAAACTGACTTCAACCAAGATCTGGCTTGCGGGGGAAGGGAAAAATACTTGCAACATTCTTAAAGATAAAGTTTTTAAGTGGTTAGAAATGTTCCCCACATAGACTAAAAGTGTTCAAATAGTAGATAAAAAAAACTCAGGCATAAATGGGTGCTCCAATTGGGCTTCTTTCTAGCAATAGGGTCCAACAATATCCTGATTTTCATAACTTAAATCCCCTTAATTAATAGCTATGGCTTTAGACATAGAGCAGAAACTTCACTGTGTATCTAGAACTCAGAGTTGTGAGCTGGCACAAAGAATGAACAGGACATCAAATGAAACTCCAACAAAATTCTCATTAGAGTCCAGAAAAAGGTGGATAGGCTTCCTCCTTTACTGTGCCTCAGTTTACTGTTCCCCATATAGGGAGGGATTAACTACCCATGAGATTATATTTGGAAGAATTCCCCACCTGCCTACCAGGCTCAGAGACAAGCAGTTGACAAAACTCTTTAATCATTCCCTTATCAAGTCACTAAAGGCCTTCCAGTTCTCCACACAGGCTATAGACCTGAATTATCTGAGATACTCAGCCATCTTCTGAGTCCACCACCAATTTCACCTGCTTAAGTAGAGTGATATCCTCTTTGTCAAGTGAGTAGCCAAAGGGACACTGGAGCTAATCTGTTAAGGACCCTACAAGGTCATTCTCTCCACTCCTCTGGTGGTGAATGTAGGTGCTCTTACATCACAGACCCACTACACACAGGTAACTAAATTGGAAGCCACAGATGGTATTCTCAAATGGAATGTCTCTGAACTATTGGCCGATTAATAATAAGATTTCATTGGTCCCCAGGTTCTTGCACTCCCTGCTCTTATACCTCTTACTGAATCTTGTGTTTTTCACTATGGGTACGAACACAGGGTCACAGTCCAAGCCTCACTGCTCTCAGGGCTGGACTGGAGATTGAGGATGACAGATACATGGAAGGTATTAGCTAATGTGACTACAGACCAGCAGCCTTTATCTCATCTTGACCTTTACTTGCTGATGCCTACTTTAAGTGTTTGGCTGTAGTGGAGAAATGAAGGATTTGAGAGTTCATCTCTTTAGATAGTCATACAGAGTTTACTATTCCATGCATTCCCTGTGGCTTTGTCCCCTAGTTGCCAGCATCAAGGAGGTTTCCACTGTAAAACTGGAGAGTCCAAAAAGATTGACTTAAAAAGATTCTGGTCTTTGGGAAATAGGAATAACCTAAGAAATCAGACTCTATTCTGCAGGTGGGACATTAGGGATAGAGTTATATCATTCCCATCCAAAATCAGCCAGAATTGCTGGTTATGCTTAGACCATGCCCTCATACTCATAGGGATATGAATTAAACAGAGTGTCAGCCTATTGACTGACATACTTACAGTGACTGGGGGTAGCCTTAATTAACATTAGGAGACTTATAATGGACAAAGAAATCTAATATCCCCAAATTTTAAACCTACATACTTTTCCTTATTTTGATAGCTGATATTCAGCCTAATGTGATGATGTATTATATATATATATATATTTATAATATACATATATATATCATATATATGATATATATATATGCAATATTACTTGGCCCCTGGGACTACTTGGTGGACATATACTAATGGATTGACTCAATGGCTCTTCTAATTGTTTCCAAACTTAGTAGATATGTTGATCAGAAACATTTATTAAAACTGATCAGGAACAATTAGAGAAGTTCTTGGCATGGTTGTGAAAATGTTTGCTCCCCCTGGCAAACTACTCTGCTATCAGCACTGGGTGGACATCTAACTCTCTTTCTGATTGGATCATGAACTAAAATAGTCATGACTTGTCTCATTCCCTGAGAACAGTGGTGAATGTAGCAGTGCCCCAGTCCTTAGGCCTCCAGAGCTTAGCACAGCTGAGTGGATGATGGAAGTGCATTCAGCACATGGACTTGCTTTTTGCTTCTGTAGTTCCAGTTCCAGCTAACTGTTCTTGTTAACTGATGTATTTTAACACAGAACATGATTTTTGTACTTAAAAGCTCATCCTAAGAAAGTCTCCAATCTACCCTGGGATTCTGATCACCCAGTATAGTTGCATGCTGGATAAAAAAAAAAGTTTTCTATTGTCTTAAATCATGTTCCAAAATTCTTCTCTGGTGAATACCCTAAACACTAAATTGTATGAAACCAGGAATAAAAATTAGTTGACATCATCCAGTTATGAGCCCTACAAGATGCAAAAATAACTTACCTAATAAGACATGCCCTCTGAAGCAATAGCAAAAGAAATGTTACATGAATATTCAAATAATTTTCTGTTTGGATCGAGGGCATGTTCCATGAGAACAAATTCATTCATAGCATGGTTATTTGGAACACAAAAGAGACCATAAGCTCAAGGAGAGAATATAATAATATTATTCTGCTAAATGGACATAGAATTAGCATGATTCCTAATAATTTATTTGTCAAACCATAGATGAGAACATTGATCCATTTTTGTCACAGAAACCTCTCCTGGTAGGTGTAAATTAGCAGAGACCTTCAACTGAGCATTTTGGAGACAATCAGGCACTCGATAATGCCCAGCTTCAGATGAGGAACACACATTATTCTCAGGCACAGAAATCTCAGTGATCTTCCAGAGGTTTCACATAATTAAAAGAAAAATATTTTCTAGAAAGAACAGAGTAATTGTAGATACAAATGCATAGTATTAGTGGCACCAGAACTGCAAAAGTTCATGCTAGAAAAAAAAAAAACCTCAAGCATAGAGAAGAGAGTTTTGTGTGAAATCACACCACTAGCTGTGGAGATTTCGTACTTGATAGGTTTATTGATAGTCAGTTATTATCAAAGCTTTGACCTCCGGTAGTTTTACCACAGTCCAGAGAAGGCTCCAGTTTTATGAGTAATACCACAACATAGACAGGACTCTTTGGGTAAAAAGAAGAAATGTCAAAATGGGTGAACAGAAGGGTTAGTATAAAGGAGCACATACAGAAGGAATTAGAGGGGGAGTGAATGAAATCAAAACACACTGTACTTAAGTTCTCAATTAATTCATGAAAGCATTCAAAAACCAATAAGAAAGCAGCCAGACACACCAAAATGATAAATAAAGAAAGGCATGTACTGGAAAGGAAACGAGCACAAAAGTCCTTCATAGTGGAAACCAACAAGAATAGTGGAAACAAAGAAAAATAATGGAAACCAAGAAAAAAGTGGAAACCAAGTTTTCTTTTCTAACAGAAAGATTTGAATGTGTGTGTACATACAATGCATGCATTTTGAGAATTTCTTACATGTATGTAGTCTTCTGAGCATATTATATTCATAATCCCTGTTATATTTTCCATGAAAAGACAGCAGAGGTGCTCAAAGCCTCCAACCACTAAGCAATGATAAGGGCATGAAAACTTTAAACACAAAATCTGATCAGTATTTGTGAAATCTCTGCTTTTTTTCTATATATAGAATATCAAAAATTATGTCCACTTCATATATGACACTAAAATGTGGGTTTTTTGCAGCTTGACTGCTATTATTAGATTTTTAAAATGAAAAATCACCCAGATAGATCTGGAGTAAATCATATTAGTTTCTTGGAAGAGGACAACAGGAGAGAGAAGAAAGACAGCCATGCTTAAGTACTTGAGTTCAGCAAACATGGAGGTTAGACAGAGATGGAGAAGCCACATTGCAGGGAAAATGGCTTCAGAGAAAGAGAAAGGGAGACCAAGATATCACAGAAGTAGAGGTAGGATCTGTCCAGAACCCAAAAGAAAGAAATAGAAAGAAAAAAATGAAATCAGGATTTTCTGAATGAGCACTCAGCTGTGTTCAAAACCAAGGAAAGTTATGACATACTCAAGTACATAAATGTTGTGATCTGAATATTCACTATTGTTATACACAAGAAAGTTTAATCCTATCTCCTATGTACTAGTTAAAATTGATTTTGAATTTTAAAGTATTTCATGCACATTAATTTTTAAAAATTTTGACTAATGTGAAAAACTTAAGAAATTGTCAAAAATGGTGAGAAATAAAAATACAAGATTCTGTCTCTTCATAAATGTATTTTAGTAACCTATGAGGTGCAATATTGTCACTGGATGACAGCTGTGGAAGATGGACAGACATACTGAGAGGTTTAGAAATCTGAGAATGTACTGTAGGAATTATTGTCCCTGCATTGCATAATTTCAACTGGAAATCAGAGATGTCATTATTTATCTATTCAATCACATTACACATGAGAGTGACATTGGATAATTTAATATTTTAATCTTATTAGACAGTCTAAAATGGTCTGAATTATTACTGAATGTGAATACAGTGATAGACAGTCACATATAATTCTGCAAGTGACACATTGTGGTAAATATTAAAAGAATTCCCAGAGTACTAACAATGACAGCCATCAGTACTCACTTCTGTGAGAACACAAAAAACATTCTTACACCAGGTAGGCTGGTGTGTCTCTGATTAGCTGTATGTATGTTTCTTGCTGTGTTTTAAAATCCCATGGCAGATTACACATTCTTTGTGAAACACCCTAAGAAAAAGGAAGCTAGCAAATACGATCTCCATGCTAATGAAAAGTACAAAGTGAGGCTAAACAAAGCCTGGTGGCTACAACAGAATGGACACCAAAGAAGGGCTTTCTAATAAATTAATACAGTTCATATAGACCTTCATACAAAGATGTAAATAGCATTCAAACTTCACTGTGACCATCTGAAGAGAAAAGGCCACAGAGCTTCAATTCATGGAAAGAAGAGATCGATTATGAGACCACAGGCAGCAATGGAGGGAAGAGCTCAGAGTCATGATATAGATAGGCATCAAGATATTTTTGCTGCTAATATAGAAAAGGAAGACAGATTGGGGGGAAACATGAAAGCTGACTTTACTGTCTGAGTTATGCTCCAGAAAATTGATAGTTATATCTCTTTATTTCTTTTTTTCAATTCCCCAAAAATACAATGCACATATATTTATGTGGTGTTACTCTTAACTATTTGTCTTGAAAAAGATAATAAAAGCATTTATTACTATAATTAAAAAGCAATATTGATAAATCTTGGTCATTCCAAGTTAGGTTATTTGTTTGAAAATTTTTACATTTTATAATTAAAGTCTTATCCTGAAAGTTTCATGAACACGACTGCCTAAACATGATATGAATTAAGAAGACAATAATAGATATTCCAAAGTTGTTGGGAGAAAGATCATAGGGTCTTATTTCTATACAAAGTACTAGAGGCAACTAAGGAATATCAAAAGTCAGAGAAACAGTCTTCTACAGGGAAAACCAAAGCCATCGAATATCCAATAGCAAATGGTCATCCTCAAAATTATGCATAGGAGTACATTTATGTAGACTGATCTGTTTGTAGTTAGGAATGCATATATACATATACATATATATGTGTGTGTGTGTGTGTGTGTGTGTGTGTGTACTCACATATGTTTATGTATTAATAATTTTTTAAACAGTCCATAAGTTTGGAAGGGGGGAAGAAGAGTTATGTGATAAAGTTTGGAAGTAAGAAAGGTAAAGAGAAATATTCCAATTATATTACAATTTCAAAAATAAATGAAGAAATAAAAATTTGTAAAACAAGCATCACACTGAAAAATATTTTAGAATAAGCTGCAAGGAAGTGCTTTTTGATTTTGATATTTGAAACTGCTCACAAAAGGGCATATATTTATAGTAGAGGAGAAAAACTACTAACATCCATATTGTAAAGGATAATATTCATATGATACATGGATTTTTGTCACATTACTAACATAAAAAATGTTTGGAGATTTGGGATAATCTACTTTGACATATCTTGTCAACCACAATTTAAAGTCAATGAGATAGACATGTTCTTCATCTCACACATTTCTAGAGATAGTTCCACTTTTAATTTGGAAAGATAACAGGCACCGTGTATAACAGGATTTGTCATATGGAAAAAATATAGTTCACCTGAGGCAAAAACCTAGCACTGAGTATGGGATGAGTTTGATGTCAACACACACATGATGTGAGGTAAAGTTGTCCTTCCACAGATGATCTCTCACCTGCATGTGAGACCTGAGGCATGAGTGTACATGGACACAAACAAAAATTTTGGTAAAAATGCCTTGTAAAGTCTGTATCATGTGCAGTCCAATAGACTAAGTCATGTTGCCACAAAAGAAAACTTACATTAATCTGGAAATTGATATATAATTTTATGTTTGTATATCAAATCATCTGAATAGTTATAATAGTCCTAAAGTAAAATCTGTTTAAAAATTTAGACCACACAAAAACCAATGTAGTGAAGCAAAACTCCTGCCCACAGCTAATAAGTTTTGTAATCTTGATAATTAAGATGATCATTTCAAGGCATGTAAAAATTCTATGCATGAAAAGAGACAAAGAAACTTAGATAGCAGACATATTCCCTCTTTGAAAACATATATGCACACTCACAGTGTAATAAAGGATGTAATCAGAAGCCTTACAAAATAAATTTAGCTTTGAGAAACATACAATTCTTGTTCCCCAACTTGTATGAAAAATTGGGAAAGGTATTTTACAGTGGAAGATTTTGAGGGAGGAATGGAAAGGGAGCAAGACAAACATATTACTCTTTTGTAGTAACAAACATATTTCCCTACCACAAACTTAATTTTATTTCTAACTTAGTAAGAAATAACCCTAAGTGGCCACAATCTTGTCATTGTGTCTTATGACCACATTCATGAAAATGAGATTAAAAACTTGTTAGAAATGCATGGAAAGACATGTAAAAGAGAAAAATGCTTCTGGTAGTAAAATATTAGTAAATAATTAATCTAACTAAAAAACTTTGAAGACAGGCATAGCTGTTTTGACAAGAAACTACTGCCAACTTGTAAATATGACACCCGAACTGCTAAATCAGTGGTATCTAGCAGATGAAAACTTGTTACTCTACCATCACATCCCTCCATAGTAACAACTTTTGGTGGCATCACCTCTTTTTACATGAGTACATATAGACTTCTAGACTGTCCTGAAGAGCCAGGTAAACTTTGATAAAACCGTCTTCCCTCTGAGACCTAATATGAGAAATATGTGGCTGTTAAGGCCTGGCCAAGGAATATCCAATATTTCAATTGTCATATTTGGAAACAAAAAT
The DNA here is from genome assembly GCA_902168405.1 of Peromyscus aztecus. Lineage (NCBI taxonomy): Eukaryota > Metazoa > Chordata > Mammalia > Rodentia > Cricetidae > Peromyscus > Peromyscus aztecus. The sequence continues at coordinate 43,713 of CABHPQ010140417.1, read as the reverse complement.
CAATAAAAAAACAAGCAATCTTATTGTATCATCTTTGAGAATAGAAAATAAATGAAGAGTAACATACAATTAAATAAGGAATTTTGGATTGGAAGAAGGTTTTTCATGATAAAAATAAGAAGCATAGGAGTTTGAACACACATATCACCTGGGTCATTTGTAACATGAAATCTGAAACAGCATAAATGAACAACAACACTTACTGTATGTGAAAGTCTGTGTAAACGTTTGGCAGATAAGGATGTGGAACTTTGTTGCCTGTGTACATAGTATGAACTGGGAGAAATACACCAATGGTTACATCTCCTTCATGGTGAAAATCATCTTTGATTATGAAATAACACTCAGAGGAGCTATAGGCATATGCATGACTGTGATTAAACAAGATCCTGATAATAATAACCAAAAGAAAACATCCCACCAACACACATGTCTGCTCAGACATAAGTATGATGGATCCAGATCTCACAGTGTCCAGCAGGTTTATACTTAGCTCAAGCGTTTGTGACCATACACGCTTCTAACTTTGTTGATGGGTCAGGCTGTCACAGTAATGAAGAGAGCTGTCACACTCTGAGCACTTTCTTATACCTCCTCCACTGCCACTGAGAATTCTGGAACTCTTTCTTCCCTTGGGCTATGCATCTGAGGCCCTGTATTCAGGTGAAAAACAAGCTGGAAAATATGTTTATAGATTTTCTTCTGCACCCGTAGGCACCATGACTTCAGCTAAAACAACAGGCAGTAGAGCTCAGGGATGAACTCCTCTTTGGATAATTTGGTCATGAGAATGAAGCAAGAAACTTTTCATATGAAAACAACTGAGATTGGTGTTAACAGTCTACATCAGAGGATGACATTCCAAGTGTAGTGGGTAGAGAAAGGGCCAAAATCCCATGATGACGGAACCCAGGAAAATGATTGAGACATCATGATTTTCCAAACCAAAGGAAGTCAGTGGATTCTACCTTGCTTAGTGTCTGTGTCTCAGAGATTCTTTGCTTCTATGATACATCTATGTATGTATATTAATGTAATGTCCTCATCCAGTAAAATCCATTTCTCACTTTGAGAAAATTAATGATCTTACAAATTATTCAGTTCCAAATGGACCAACTAACTGATACATGATGTTTACTGTTTAGATTCTGTGCTTTGAGCTACTGCACCTTTGCTGTCCTAGTTAATCCTCAGTAAATAATTGGGTAGATGTGTTGTTCTGATAAATACCTGTACCTAGTGCAGTGGGTTTACCAGTTATTTACCCTGTTCTGAGAACACGAGGATGATAGGAAATCCTTCTCTTTTCTCTATAAAGCATAATAATTCAATAGCCTCTAAATGTACTCTTCACCTAATAAACCAAATGAAGCCGTTATGATCATTGTTCTATTTCCTAGTTCACAGGATAAGTTAACACAGTGAAGGTCTTTTGTGTTATGTTGTATCAATGAATGGATGCTCCAACACAATAATAAGTTCCCTAAAGAAAGGATGGAAGCGTGGAATGAATAAAAACCCACAGACAATTGTCTGAGGATTGATAACCATTATTATTTCTTTTTCAGTCATGTGCATTAGAAGACAAACTGAAACATCAAAATATTCCAGTTAGCAGTGAAATTAGTAAATCTCTCCATCACTTGTGCTTCACATCGGGGAACATAGAAAGCAGGAGGAACTGAGTTAACCAACAGAATATTTAGATGCTGTATAAATGTCTTCTAAGGGATTGCTATTTATGCACAACACTATTTGGACTTTGTCACTTAGATCCTATGATATATTGGTTTTTGTTTTAGCATACTATATCTTATTTTATATTTTGTTGTTACCTCTTAGAAGCTCATTCTTTTTAAATGAGACACAGAAATCAAGTGGATCTCTATATGATGGAAGAGTGTGAGGGACTGGTCTGAGTAGAGGGAAGGAAAATTGATCAGAATATATTGTATGAGAAAAAATCTGTTTTTAATAAAAGGAAGAAAATTAAAAAGAAGAAAGCAAAATGGTTTCACATTTGTGGACTAGATACTTATTCTTGTAATGAATTTGCTTATCCAGAGCATAATGCACATGTGAAAACTAACATTGAGTGCCTTATTGAGTATCCTACACACCATCATGGTATTCCAGACAGCACTGGGGTTTTTTTGTGTGTGTGTGAGTTTATATCTGTGTGTGTATGTGTGTGTGTGTGTGTGTGTGTGTGTTTGTGTGTGTGTTTGTGTGTGTGTTTATGTGTTTATTTGTTTTTTCCCAATCAGTTTCCCCTCCCTTCCCTCTTCACAGTTCCTCCTCTCATCCCTGTTCACCCAACAGACCCATCCAGTTCTCCTTCCCTGTTTCTCTCCAGATACATGTGAGCCTCCCATGGATATCAGTCAGCCATGGTATATAAAGATTCAGTCAGAGCCGGGTGTTGGTGGCGCATGCCTTTAATCCCAGCACTCGGGAGGCAGAGCCAGGCAGATCTCTGTGAGTTCGAGGCCAGCCTGGGCTACAAAGTGAGTTCCAGGAGAGGCGCAAAGCTACACAGAGAAACCCTGTCTCAAAAAACCAAAAAAAAAAAAAAAGTTTCAGTCAGACTGGCACTACCTCTTCTATCAATTCTAGAAGAGGCAATCAGAATGAGGAACCAGGTAACAGAGTCAGACACAGCCCCTCATCTCACTGCTAGGATTCACACAAGAAGACTAAGCTATACCAGTGTAACATATATGCACAGGGTTTAGGTCAGTCCCATGTTGGAGAGATAATTGGAATCTGGGGGCATTTCTTCCATGAGCTAGAAACCTAGAGAAATGGAAACTCCCAGGAATAGATGAGGGTGACCCCAGCTAAGTCTCTCAGCATTAGAGGATATGGAGACTAAACCAGTTATCTCCTGTAACAAGGCACATCTTTCAGTGGAGGGACTAGGACACTAATAGAGCATTATTTCTTACATAGGAACTCTCTTTAGAGGAAGAGAATTGCAACATTAGCCCCATATTCATGGAAACTACTTGTTTAATACGTCCTTCACCATCTTTTTTCAACAAGCATGGTAAAATAGCTTTTTAAAGGTAAGATACCATTTATGTGGTGTTTGCACAAAGAGATTTGACAGTACTTTCCAGAAGATGGTATATGCTTTGAAACAGGATGCAGTATATTGTATGCTGTCTTTCTTAGCCATCAGTTGTGGGTCAAGGAATTCTAGTGTGGAAATTGGAATGTTTCCACTCAATGTTAACTCTTATGACCAGGAAAAAATGCTTACTCCTGCAGTGACTTTGTGGTTTGCTCTCCTAGGAAATGTGCTGTCAGGAGCTGGAGCACTACTACCTGGAGACACAATAAATATTTCTTCAAATTAGAACCTGATATTTCACCTGGTCAACTTGAGCTTTCAATGCTCTGATGTGAACGTGTTACTAAAGGATTAACAGAGCTAGAAGATGTGATTAGTCCACAGTACTGAGGGAAAACTTGGTTGTTTTTCTACAATGAAGGAGTAGAAGATTGTGTCTGGATTACAGCAGAACCTTTAGGACTATGGTCTGTATTACTATGTCCTGTGATTAATGTCAGTGGGAAACTGAAACTAGAACTAATCCATGTAGGATAATACAGAGCCCATGATTTTCAGAATGAAGTTAGAGATCACACATTCAGGGAAATTATCAAGACCTTCAAAGGTGCTTGGCTATTATGTGGGGAAATTTATAATGGGAGGTAGTAGTATAAGTTCAGTAATACCAGCTAAGATCACATGAACAGCTGTGAAAATAAGGATTTTTTTGTTAAGAACAACTTTTTGTGTATAAACAAGCATATATATATATATATATATCAGTATTTATGATTTAATTCAATATTTCTTATGGGTGAAGACAGAGATTGATATATTCATGGTTACTAAAGTTATGGGAAAAATGACTAAGTATTCCTCAAAGGACATCACAATCTACTTTTAAATGTATAATGAATTTGACATTGCATTTAAGATTGTTGTATCATATTAGTTGGAACATGTGACCAGGTTATTGTTTTCATACGGAATTAAATATGACAGAAAGAGATGTGATTGTGTGTCATGTTGATGTAGGATGTATTTTGATTGGTTAACCTCTGTTTACAACTGTATTGTGTCAGGAATAATCTAACAAGCTATTAGGAAAGCCTGCAACATATTTTCTTAATGAGATTACTGGAAGCAGAAAGACCTACCATAGACATGGGCATCATTTTCTGGTAATAGACCACACAAAGTGCACAGGACAAAAAACTTCCATTTTCAGAGATATATCCTCACTCATCTACCAAGTCAATCTCTACTGCTGCTCTGAAATTAGTTCATTGATATTAGTTCCAGAATCTTTATAATTTCAAGACAAAATGACAATCAGCATTTCTCCAGGAATCTTCACAGGCTACAACACCAGATTTGGACTGCTGAGACATCTAGTCTCTTGAACTGAACTACTGGATTTTCAGTCTCTCCAGTGTGAGATATCCATTTCCATTGCTGACCAGCCTGGAATACAACATGGAAACCTATCTCATAAATCCCATAAATATACACATATGTGTACTCATTCTCTATGCTGTCTTACTTTAAGAATCCAGATGAATACAGGGCATTTTCTGTACCCTCATCCTCAACTGTGTAAGTAGTGGATATTTTAAGTTCTTAATAGCCTACTCACCAGACCTACTACTATTTGTTCTTTCATACAATGGTGTAAAATCTCTCCGAAACAAAGAAATAAATAGTACTGTGTTATTTTATAAGCTTCATATCCCATTACCTCTCACATAGACAGAAGTAGATAAAGCAAATACCTAACAGTTATTTTTTACTGGACATACCTTTCTTTCTTTGGATCCAAGCACTGATGTATTTGCAAAATTCTGCTGCAATAATGAAATGCTTGAATTGCAGATATAAACATTACAGATGTGAATTTTCTTAATATGTTTATAGTCTGAGATCTCAAACAGCATTGCAGTGTCAAAGAAGTACTTATCACCAATATCTTTTGGTAGATGTAATGCAAATGAAAGGAGAGAGACACACACACAGAAGGAAACAGAGAGAGAGAAAGACAGAGACAGAGAGATGAAAGAAGAAAGAGTAATATTGAGCATAGCAAAATTTTTGCATGTTATTTTTTATTCATTGATATATTTTTGTAATGTAAAAATATTTTAAATTCAAGTGTATATCATTCATATTCTTCCCCTCTCACAAGTCCTTCCAGATTTTCTCCTTCTCCCTATCCTTCAAAATCACATTCAGTCTCAAAAAACAAACAAGATCAGTAAAAGAAACACCCAACACCTAAGACGTAGAAAAATTTCTAAATAGTCTTATAAAATAAACAACACAGAGCCAAATATATGGGTGTAAGCCTTAGATTTCAGGAAAGTAGGAATAGCCACCAGCTACCTTACCTCATCAGCTCTGCAACTTCCAAAATTGAGCTACTTCCTGTCTACCCACACCTTTATTATCTTGCTGTTCTGCCCTCTCATTGATTCTTAGCAGAGCTACTTCACTTCCTTGTCACTGCCTGTCTATACAGACCTCTAAATCTCTCTGGTTGCTACTTGGATTAAAGGCATGTGTCACCATGCTTGACTGTTCTCTAGTGTGTCTTTAAACAAACAGAGACACTCCCTGCCTAGTGTTCAGATTAAGGGTGTGTGCTACACCTGCCTGAATTGTGCTAATGGTTCGTTATTTATATCTACATTAGTTGGTCCACTGTTTACCTTTACCACACCTTCTGCATAATCCAGAAGGGAGGGGCATTGTGCTGCCATTGTTCCTTGAATAAGAATCCTTTCTAGAAATGCCCTGTTTATACTCCCGTTTCAAACGACCTTGTTTACCATAACCAAAACATCTGGTACTTTAACTCAAAGCTTTTGAAATTAACTCTACTACCCACATATCATCATGGTCATGAGACTCAATATTAATTGTGTCCTTGATCCTATCCTCCAAGGATCCTGACCTTGCCTTTAATGGCAAGATTATTCTTATCCATGCTGCATTCACATTCTCAAAACCAAGGATTCAACTGATACCTGTCTAGTTTCTGAATTTGGTATCATTCCATTTACAGCTACAAATGGCACCCAACGGCTCAAGTTTCCACCTTAAACCTGAGAATATTTAATAACCAATTCTAAACAGAGCCAAAACCAGGTTCCTGCTTCGTGTCTCATACAGGCAGCTAAACGCCACAAAATGCAGGTTTGAACTACTGGCAGGTTCCTGATGTTTGCACTTGACCTGCTGTATGGCAGGAATGAGGCATCTACAAGCGACATATTATGCTGCTGCTGTGTGGTGGAGATATATATATATATATATATATATATATATATATATATATATATATAAAACCCTGTTGTCGTGGCCATGTATACATACTGTGCTGTGTTGGCCTGAAAGTCCTTATTAATTGTATAATTGAAATAATTGATTTCTATACATCAAATTATATTGATATTACGTATGTTTTAGGTTTATAGCTGTACAGTGCAACATGAAAAGAATCTACAGTGCACCCCTGAACTTTTTGCAACATTCTCTGATTGAATATGTGTTAGATGGGTGTTTTGTGATAAAAAGGTAGACAATTCTTTAAACAAAATAAAAGATTATATATATATATATATATATATATATATATATATATGCAGAAGCAATTGCCCAAGAATCATTATTTTAAATAAACAATCAACTTGTTGTTTAGTAAAAGGAATATTGATCACACTTGGTTCTCTACCAAAATATCACTTAGACTCTATCCAGGTTGTCTGTGTTAAGCTACTGCTTCATAATAGAGTTCAATACTCAGGCTGGTCAAACAGCTAGATTCAAACACAATAACAGTCCATTTTGCAATAACAAAGCTGTTGGAGTATGTCATGTAGGAAGCACATAGATTCCCCATGGTTTTGCATAGTCAATATAGCATACTTGCTGATGTTGAATGGCATGTTCCACCTGAGCCAGTACTTATCTAGCACATCTGTAAGATACCTAGGGGAACTAGGATCACTATTTCCTATAAGAATCTCACTGAGGGGCTCCAGATCTCCCACAGACAACTTCAAATAGGGCCATAGCTATTGAATATCCCCCAATAATTTTTGAAAACCATTCAAAGTTTGCAAACTATTTTTCCTAATTTCCATTTTCTGAGGTTTAATTTCTTTGGAATACAATATATGTCCCAAACACTGAAAATGCAGCTGCCTTTGTACTTTCTCTGAGGCAATTAACAACTCTGCATGAACAAGACTCTGCTGAAGCTGTACAAATGTGGGAAGCAAAACTTCATTTTTATGGGTAACCAAATATCATCTATATAACACAGTGCATTCCCCTGGCTATCCTTCTTTGAGTTACATTTATTAGCCCAATGCTTCCCTCTCTTGAATCCACAACAGGTAATACCCTCCTGACAGGCAAGCTGTGGCCATCTGTTTCCAATCTCTGGGAGGGAAGGCTTCTATCAATCCATGGGAACATTTAAAATCCTTGCACATCCTCCCCTCTGCTAGCTTCTTCTCTAACACTAGCTTGCAGGTGAAATGCATGACTAAAGGTGAGGGTTTGCCATGTTCCAGGAGGATTTTGCACCGTAGCAATTATAGGCCAATTTTCTACCCTGATAGAGAGCCCCCCAGGTAGATTTAATCCAGCTCCTACAGTAGAAAGAGGAGTGCTCTTCTGAGCAGAGGAGACCTGCAGAGTCTCCAATTTTTGTGAAAGGGAAACTACTAATTCTCTCAAGCCCTTCAGCTCCTCATTTCATCACAAAATTTGTGCTTCTCAACATTCATGCTCAGAAGCAGAGCAGGTGAAAACTCCTGATTATGCTATTTAGTGGCTTCTTCCTTAAGCTCAGCTTCATCAGCAGGATCAAACAATTTTGTAAAGGAGTCTGTGTCTAGTGGCTCCTCTGGTGGCATTGAATGTTTTCTTTTACTTTTAACCATTTCACAGGGAAATACCTTCTGCTCTTCATGGCACAAATTCAAATTGTCCCCAATAAGTGCCCACACAATAAGAGTATTCACTGTTCCCTTTCCAGGCCCATGCTCATCATAATGCTATTGGATTTTTCCCTCCAATTCTCCCCCATATGTGCATGTCCAAGTTCCCATGCTTGGGAACCCAAGGATACTCCTGCTTTACAAACTCTAAAAATTCTTGTATTTGCTGCTGCCTTACTTTTTAGCTCCTCTGGCTTTTAAAATATCTTTAAGCAAATGGATAAACTGCTGTTTACTATTACCCTGCCTCATATTTACAATTTTAATCCCAAGTTACTCATTGCACTTCCACTTTAATAATATCTGAGTGCTCCATTCACGTGAGTATCCTTCACAAAACCACCTGCATTCAGGTTCCTTTTTTGGGCACCCCATGTCAGAATCAACTGACCTGTCCAACAGTACCTGAATAGGGAAGTGAGGATTAAGAAAGAAAAAGACAAGAGACAGAATCAGGAGGGCTCTCAGGGAATACCACAGCAGCCCTGAATTTATTTATCATAGCCTTTTTATATCCAAATCAAGGGGGGCAAAAGACCTCCTCAACATGATTCAAGGAACAAACAAGCATAAAAAAATCTCCTTAATTATCAAAACATCTAGTAACCATGCCTTTGTCCAAATATCCTTGAGGAGCAAAGACAAGCTTGAACTATCTGACCTTAAGTCAAAATGGAATCAAGCCACAAGCTGGAGTCAGTTTGGGCTCCCACAAGTATGTCCTTATGTTTCTATCAATTTCCTCAGGATCTGTTGTAAAGTCACCTCTTTCATATCTAGCTTCATTAATTTAGATATTCTCTCTCATTTTGTTGACTAATTTGGCGAAGGCCTTGTCATCTTCTTGATTTCTCTGAGGAAACAACCTTTCACTTCTTTTACTCATCATTTGGTTTATGCTCTGGCTGTTTGTTTCTATCTCATTGATTTCATCCTTGATTTTTATAGCCCTGATTTTTCAGTCCTCTTATTTCTTTTTATGTACCATTATGAAATATTGTTTTTCTAGAGATTTCCAGTGTGTAATGAAGTTATTAATAAGAAATCACTCCAGTATTTTTACGTAGGCATTCAGTGCTTTGAACTTGCCACTTAGAACTTCCTTCATTGTGTCCCATTGTTTGGATATGCTGTGTTTTCATTTTCATTCTTGGTTTCTGTCTTGACACACTGTTCATTCAGTAGTGAGTTGTTCAGCTATCATGAGTTTGTATATTTCCTGTTGGTATAGTTGATATCCAGCTTTAATTCATGGTGCTAGGATAGAGTTCATGGTATTATTTCAATTTTCTTATAACTGTGGAGACTTGTTTATTCCTTATTTGTGGTCAATTTTGGAGGAAGCTTTGTGAATTATTGGAAATAGGAATATTCTTCAGTGTTTAGTTATTATATTCCATAGATATCTGTCATGTCTATTTGATTCATGATGTTATCTAACTCTAGTGTTTCTTTGTTTAGATTATGTCAGGAAGACCAACCTATTTGTGTGATTAGTATTGAAGTCACCTAGCTGTAGCAGGAATCTTAAAGGGTCTTATTAGTAAAATCAAACCTAAGCCAGGTATTGGGGTGAACTGGAAGATCAGAGAACCAGAACAAGCCACACCTAACCTCACCTGGCCAACTTCTCAGCTGGTCTTGTTTCCTCAGACTGGAAGCTTCTGTGTCCTCATCCAAACGGCTCTCAGCTGAACTGCTGCTGCTCAAAAGCCTGAAGCTTAACCAGCTAAATGCTTAACCAGGGCAAATGATTCTTGTTTCTTGTCCTCACACCTTATATATCTTTCTTCCCTCACTCCCTGGGATTAAAGGCTCACTTTCTGGGATTAAAGACGTGAGTCACCATGCTTGGCTGTATCCGTGAACATATGGATTTCTGCCTCTGGAATGCTAGGATTAAAGGTGTGTGCTGCCATTGTCTATCCTCTATGTTTAATATTGTGGCTGTTCTGTCTCTGATCCCAGATAAGTTTATTAGGGTGCACAATAGTTTGGAGAACACAATATCACCACACCTAGCATCACTGTGTTCAGATCAATACGTGATTTTAGAAGAAGTACTGTTCTTTTTACAAACTTTTGTGCCTTGACATTTGATGCATACATGCTTAGAATTGTATGTTTTCACTGTATTTTGCCTTTGATTATTATGTAATATCCTTTTCAACCTATTCTGCTTAGTTTGGGTTTGAAATTTATTTTATCATATACTATAAAAAATAGTCGCCGGGCGTTGGTGGCGCACACCTTTAATCCCAGCACTCGGGAGGCAGAGGCAGGCGGATCTCTGTGAGTTCGAGGCCAGCCTGGGCTACCAAGTGAGCTCCAGGAAAGGCGCAAAGCTACACAGAGAAACCCTGTCTCAAAAAACCAAAAAAAAAAAAAAAAAATAGTCATGCCTGCTTTCTTCTTAGATTCACTTCCTAGTAATATTTTATAATCTTTTTAAAGTATTCAAAAATTGACCTTGATTATGAAGTGTGTACCTTGGAAGCATCAGAAAAAATGCATCTTGTTTTTTAACTCAATCTGTTAGTTAGTTAGTATAGGGTGTTAGTAGAATGTTAGGCTCATCTGTCCCATAGTTAAAAGACTAAATTATTATTTTCAACATATTTCTAAAACAAAACATGTCTATACTGTGAGAAATTTTAGTCTAAATTTTTACTGTTAAAGCTGAGAGTAAGAAGAATTATCTCCAAGCATTCATTGTCATTCAAGTATAAATTAATTTATTCCTTTGTTTTTATTAGAGGACATCTATTTTTTTTTTTACTCTCTATTGATTTTGTTGTCCAGATTCACCTTTTCTCAAGCATCTTTATTCTTTGGAGGGGGCTAGCATTAACACACATTCTCTTGGCTAACGTATTTGGTATAGTTTCTCTCTCTTTTTTTATTCATTTTACATACCAACCACAGATCCCCCTCTCTTCCTGTTCCTCCCCCACCTTCCCCCCTTCCCCACTCCCCTCCAACAGGGTAAATTCATCCCCTCCTCCAGCAATGTAAGTTCTCCCATGGGAGGACAGCTAAGTCTGGTACATTTGGTTAAGGCAGGACCAAGCCTATCCTGTCCACATCAAGGGTGAGCAGGGTGTCCCATCACAGATAATGGGATCCAGAAAGCCAGTTCCTGCACCAGGGATAGATCTTTATTTATTTATTTATTTTTTTGGTTTTTCAAGACAGGGTTTCTCTTTGTAGCTTTGCGCCTTTCCTGGAACTCACTTGGTAGTCCAGGCTGGCCTCAAACTCACAGAGATCCGCCTGCCTCTGACTCCCGAGTGCTGGGATTAAAGGCGTACGCTACCACTGCCTGGCCATGGATAGATCTTGATCACACTGCCAGGGTCCCTCAAACAGATCCAGCTACACAACCATCTCCCATATACAGAAGGTCTAGTCTAGTCCTATGTAGGATCCATAACTGTAGAGGACATCTCTTTAAAAAAAGTTTGATGTGAATTGCTGGATAATTAATTTCACAACATTTTTAATTACTCAGTAAGGAAAGCTAAATAATAACATTAAAATATAGAAGATATAAATCAACTTCAAATGCCATTTAATAGAACTGCATTGTTATTTTTCATATTATAATGAAATTACATAATTTTTCCCTTCACTTCTCTTTGACTAAATGATCCTGAATACCTATTCTTTCTCTATTACAAACTCATGGACTCTTTTTTTTTTAGTTGTTATTACATATATACCTACAAATATCTATGAGTACATATTAGGAATATAAGTGTATTTATAATTCCTATACATAATATATACCTTATATTATATAATATATAACCCATTCATATAATTTCAAGTATAGCATATAACTTATACACTATATGATTCATGTATATGAATACATATGAATATATAATCCTAAATTGTATATGAATACCATTTTGTCTTACAAATCATTTAGTGTGCTGTGTCTCATGGAAGACTTTTTCTTCCTCTGTCAGCTTTACTTTGTTCCCTGTAAGCCTTGTATGGTTGAGGTCTAATGAGGTTTGCCATTCACATCTGCATGCCTATTGCTGTGTTCCTAGTTCAGCTCATATTTATGAAGTCATGTTGATCAGACATGTGTCTTTATGGATAATGTATAACATTCCTAAGAGACATAATCTCACAGCAAACTCACAGGTCCTCAGGCACTTAGATTCTTTCTTTCCCATCTTCATCAATAAAACCTGAACCTTAGGGGTGTATTTACTGTAAATGTATCAGTTGGAACTGGGATCCTCAATTCTTCACTTTGCTTAGTTGTGACTTTGTATAAATGTATACATCTGTTTCAATATTACATATCCTTAAAGAGATCTGAGGAATAGACTTAATTGCATGTATGAGAACAAATATTTAGAATGTTTAGGGACTATACTATTTTAGTAAAGTGGCAATTGTAGCTTCTCCTCAGATCCAAGACATCCCTAGCTCATGGTTGTTGGTTTGATTTCCATAATTAGGGATGATTTCCCTCTTGACAAGCAGCAATTATGTTCAATTATAGCTAACAACAGCATTTGTGAAACCTTCTAGCCTAGTATATAGATATAAGAGAAAAAGAGTCACCATAGCTAGGACCAAACTCAGAGTAGCAAAGGTCTAACAATTTTATACAATTTTGCTTTTATTTAATGATGTGGAAATAGAAAATATTTTGCTTCATGTATTGTATGTATTTGTGTGAAATGTTGATGAATTCCGGAAAATATGTAATAATAAAGTTGTGCATTGTAACCTATTCATGATTTTAAATGAAGAGTATATACCAATTCAAGGAAAAGCAGTTAATTGGAAGAACCATTCAGATAAATGTGTAAATGTCTAGATTAAAGAGAATTGGGGGTACTCAGATAGACTTAAAACAGGTGGAAATTTGACATATGTCATCAGAAGGCAAATAAGGGGTCTTTGGAAGCAGACATAGATAATTTTCTGATTGACTGACATTTGACATTGGGTAATAAAATATACCTCTTAGTAAGTCTACATTCTAACTTAACATGCAACATATTGTGCAATGACTGATGAAATATTATGTTCATAAAAGATTACATTTATATTTTGAAAATCCCATATTCTTTTTTTAATTTTTTTAATTTATTTTATTTTATTTTACAACATAATTCAACTTTACGTATCAGTCATAGATTCCCGCGTTCTCTCTCCTCCCGCCCTGCCCCCCCCCCCCCCCACACACACACACCCCATTTCCATCTCCTCCAAGGCAAAGACTCCCCTGAGGATTGAGATCGACCCTGTGGACTCAGCCCAGGCAGGTCTAGCCCCCTCCTCCCAGGCTGAGCCAAGGGTCTCTACCAAGCCCCAGGTTTCAAACAGCCAACTCATGCACTGAGCACAGGACCCGGTCCAACCGCCTGTATGCCTCCCAAACAGATCAAGCCAATCAACTGTCTCACCCATTCAGAGGGCCTGATCCAGTTGGGGGCCCCTCAGCCATTGGTTCACAGTTCATGTGTTTCCTTTTGTCTGGCCACTTGTCCCTGTATTCCATCCATCTCCGGTCCCAACAACTCCCACTCACACAAACCCTCCTCCTTCTCGCCAACTGGACTCCCGGAGCTCCACCCAGGGCCTGACCGTCTATATCTGCATCCAGCTCCCTCAGTCACTGGATGGGGCCTCTAGCACGACAATTAGGGTGTTTGGCCATCCTATCACCAGGGTAGGTCTGATTGGGCTATTTCTCGACCATTGCCAACAGTCTATTGTGGGGGCATCTCCGTGGGAAAATCCCATATTCTTTAGTATAATTATACAAACTTGAATGAAAGCATGAAAATTTAGTAAAGGACCTTGAGACCTTAAGAAACAGATTGATATTCTTGTACAAATATGATATATTAAAAGTTGAATAGAAAATAAAATTACAATGTACATATTTTACCACACTTAGAGAAAGACAAGATAAAACTTTACTAGGAACCACTTTCAAAATTTAAAACAACATATTATTAGTACAATTGATAAAGAGAATATACTTGACGCTCTCAATCAATTTAAATCAATAACATAAATATTAGCAGTCTATATTATAGAAGAATATGGTGGGATAGTGGAATTGGCCACCTTTAATCCCAGAAGAGTAGAGGCAAATGTGGGCAGATCTCTATGAGTCCAAAATATCATGATATTCACAGGTTTCTGACAAATGCAGATACATACTGAAGTATTAATATTATGAAAATGCAACCTAGATTTCAAGTATGGATACCTTCAATAGCTCCAATATAAAGAGGCTCTAATATAATTGGATGACTGTAGACAGAAATTTTCCTGTAAGCAGTGACCATATAAAAGTAGAAAGAATAAAACCCATACTCTAATTGTGTGACACATATTTGGAGTAGAAATCAACTCAACTTCATTTTTGAAATTCATCTCTTAACAGGAGAACTATGTTTAGTTTTGAACTAGGTTTTGAGAAGGTTATTCATTCTAGAATGTGGCCTGTTCCTGATATGATGAACTGAGTTCTTATCTGGCCTTATTAAGATAATATAGCACTTAGGGACAAAAATGAAGCCAAGGAGGGCTGAACTAGAAGCCAAGATAGAGAAGAATTCCATAGCCACCATGTGCTGTGGGAATGTTCTGTATGGCAAATGTGTTGTTAATAAAATACTGATTGGCCGGTGGCTAGGCAGGAGGTATGGGCGGGACTAGCAGAGAGAATAAAAAGAACAGGAAGGCAGAAGGAGTCACTGACTGCCTGCCAGCCACCGCCAGGACAAGCAGCATGTAAAGATGCTGGTAAGCCACGAGCCATGTGGCAAGGTATAGATTTATGGAAATGGATTAATTTAAGCTATAAGGACAGTTAGCAAGAAGCCTGCCACGGCCATACAGTTTGTAAGCAATATAAGTCTCTGTGTTTACTTAGTTGGGTCTGAGCGGCTGTGGGACTGGCAGGTGAAAGAGATTTAGCCTGACTGTGGGTCAGGCAGGAAAACTCTAGCTACAACCATGACTTTCCCTTTGGTGCTGTGGTAGACAGGGAAGAATGTGATCCACACACAGAAGAACGCCAGCATGCTTAATGACAGGAACTTGGCTTCATTGAATGTGTCTGGCAGATTCCATGACATGAATGCCATAGTAAAACTGCCAATTACCAAGGAACAGAGGTATCCCAGTATACCATGGAAGGCAAAATCTGAGCCCTTGTTGCACACAAAGATGATATGTCCATGTTCAGCATGAACATCTTGGTCAAGGAATGGAGGAGAAGTCCCTAGCCATATTCCACAGAACACAAGGTAGATCAGAGTACATATGGGGATGATAAAGTTTGGGGCTTTTGATATTATTAACCACCTCACCACTCTTCTTGGAAAAGTAACCTTGAAGGCAATAAGCACAGTGATAGCTTTGGCCATTAGAGTGGCAAGAGCCACAGTGAAAGCACCTCCAAATGTGATATGCTGCAGAATACAGGTGGTGGTGGTGGGACAGCCAATGAAGAGCAAAGCACAGAGGAAACAGACAGTGAGTGTGATGAGCAGTGTGTAACTAAGGGTCCTATTATTAGCTTTGACAATTGGAGTGTCTCTATGCTTCACAAAGAGTCCAAGAACCACAACTGTTAGTACAGAGAAGCACAGAGCTGTGATTGTGAGAGACATCCCCAAGGGGTCCTCATGGTCAAGAAAAGTCACAGCTTTCTGGAGGCAGTGTTTCTTCTCTGTATTTGCATAATGACTCTGGACATTTCATACACTGATCCATACCTGGTCAGAAATGAAGGTGATATTTAGTTCAAACTGAAATTATCCCTTTTATTCTACACCGTCTTTTCTGTACCTGTTGACAGAACTGTTATCTACATCACTTTCCTTTTTTCTCAGGGCCAAAGAAATATGAACTCTATTGTGTACACTTTCAGATTTATGCCACACATATTCCTTGTTAGATGTTTCAGTTATTATTTATATGCATATATAAAGTGTGTTGATCCATCACAGCCCTCTTTCCATCTACTCCATTCCTCATTTTCTCCTACTTTTACTTCCCAACTTAATGTGCTCTGTTATCTCTTCTTTTTAAATTCATATGTTTTCAACAGGTTATATTTAGATATAAATATTTATATACATATATGCACTAAATAACGGTGATAAATGAGATAATAGTCTTGAAAAAGAGGGGAAGGAACATACTTGGAATATTGGAGGGAAGAAGTGGAAGGGTGAAATGGTATAATAATTAAATTATAACCTCAATTAGAAAAGTGAAGAAAATTTTTGGACATAGCCAGTTGTATTTTGTTAGTAAAAGCAAGTGTTCTGGAGGGTGAATGCATTCATATCAGAATCAGATATACAAAGACAGGCAGCCTTTTCACATAAGTTAATGTTATATGATGAGTTTTAGACCTTGCAGTATGCATGGTAAATCAAGCAATAAGCATGACATTAATTGGCCATCAGTAACAAGATTACCATTTTTTAAGAAACACTGGAAAATAATTTTGGGCTCTGACATGTGAAACAAAAATAAGATACTATCACTGTTGTAATACAGCTTGCAAACTTAAAGATGGAAATCAACAGAAGATGTAATTTTAGTCTTTATTAAACTAATAGGTAATCTAGGAATAAATTGAGTCCAGTAAATATTATCAGTATGCAGGTTAAAACATTGAGGATTATGATTTATGGCTATGAGTATATAATTTTTAACTGTAAATGTTGTGGGGAATGTCTTCCCAGTGTGGTCTTACAAATTTTAAGCTCTTTTGGAATATTCTTAAGTACTATATAAGCCATTAATCCAGGGAAACTGACATCAGTGAATAATCTGTCCACTCCAAGTACAAGATTTAAAACTGACAGCAGAAAAGTTTCCTACAATTTTTTTCCTCAAAACATATATGGGCATGGTGATACTTTATTTGTGCTTTAATAAAGCTTGCCTGGAGATCAGGGAGAAAGGCCAGCCATTTTAAGTAAATAACAAGTCAGGCAGCAAAGGCCCTTAATCTGATCACTTATCAGGAAGGGTCTCTGTGTGTTCAAGCCCATACTAGGGAACAGAGCCAAGTATGGTGTCTCACGTCTTTAATCCCAGTATCAACCATAGAGACCCGGAGATCTGAACAGACAGACAGTGAAAAGAAAGTGACATAACTAGGCTAAGACAGCCAATTAGAGGGCAGAAGAGCAAGGCAATAAGGGCATGGGTAAGACAGGAAGTAGCTCACATTTGGAAGCTGTAGAGTTGGTGAGGTAAGGTTGGCTGGTGGCTTTCCCTATTTCCCTCATCTCTCTAAGGCTTTCACCCTTATATTTGGCTCCATATTTTTTTTATTTAATAACACCATTTAGAATTTCGTCTACATTTGCAGTCCAACTGTGGGGTAGGAATTCCCAAAAAACTTCTTGCCTGTTGCTTTGTGGGCCCCAGCTCTGCCAGAGCTGAACTCTCTCTGTACATGGCTGGAGCTGCATGAGACTGGACTGCTTATGAGAGTCCCTGGATCCTGGTTGCATGGCTCAGTCCAGAGCATGTGGCTGGAGTTTCTGTAGATGATTTTTTCTTCTTGTGGGTAGTAGGTTTTCTCTCTCTCTCTCTCTCTCTCTCTCTTGATTCCCATTTCAAAATGCCACCACACTAGATAGCTGCTTTGAAATTCCATTGGACTTCTACTATTTCACACAGTTGACAGATTTGGCAAGTCAATTAAGATACCTTAAAGGGTGAAATTAGTTAAAAGGGATTTTTTCCCCACATTAAAAAATAGGAAACATTTTTACAAGGGAAGAAATATGGTCTCTGTTTGAAAACACATTAGGCAGTCTGAAAATGGAACAATTAAATGAGAGTATAATTAATGTTGATGGGATGTACATAACATCAATTATGAATATTATTTGTTTAATCACTTTTATTTTAGTATTGAAAAGGTTGGTCAATTTAAATGCCAAGATAAAAGCTTTAGAAAAACTTGTTAAAATGAATCATAGAGAAATTCAGACCCAGACAGGAGAATTTAAAGGTAAACCTAACTCAGGACTGACTTTAGAAAAACCTCTTAAAATGACTTATAGAGAGAAATTCAGACCCAGATGGAAGAATTTAAAGTTGAAATTATTTTAGAATTGAATTATATGGTTACAGAGTGGCAGCCTGTTTTCAAACAACCAACCTTAATCTATCTGATAACTTTACAGGAACTACCCACACAAGGGCATGTATAAGCTAATTTGACTTCAGTGGAAATGTTAGATTTAAGGAGATTTAAAGAAGCTATAGTCTCTTATGGTATTCATTCTTCATTTGTAAAGCAGAAGTTAACTTCATGGTCAACGTGTAATAGAATTGTCCCTCAGGACTGAAAAGAATTAGTCTTAGAGGCTGGGGCACAATTACAATTGAGAACCAGGTTCAAAGAGGAGGCTAAAACAATAGTGCAACAATGTAGGACTAGAAGTGTGGAAATTTAACAGGATCAGCTCCTTGGAGAAGGTGAATATGCTGATATACAAAGATAATGTTTATATTATAACCAAACCTTAATTCTATGTTGCATGGAAGCCATGACTGCATGGGACAGAATGGAGAAAGCAGGAAAGAAAACTGAATCATTTACAAAAGTTATACAGGGCCCCAGAGAATCCTTCATGGATTTCTTACAAAGGCTGTCTTCAGCAGTAAGTAGAATGATACCAAATTCAGAAGCTATACAGATAGTAATTGAATCTTTGGCATTTGAGAATGAAAAATGCAGCATGGAAAAGAATAATCAGGCCATTAAAGGCAAGATCGGCACCCTTGGAAGACTGGATCAGGGACACAATTAATATTGAGTCTCATGACCATGATGATATGTGGATAGGAGAGGTGATTTCAAAAGCTTTGAGAAAAAATAGTTTAAGATATTTGGTTGTGGTAAACAAGGTCGTTTGAAAAGGGAGGACATTCCTAGAAAGAATGTTTATTTAAGGAACAATGGCAACAGAATGCTGTTCCTTTCTGGTTTATGCCAAAGATGTGCAGAAGATGTGGTAAGAGTAAACATTGGACCAACAAATGTAGATCAACAAGGGACAGACAAGGTAACCCTCTGCCTGTACCCCCAGAAAACTCCCAGAGGGGCCTCACGCAGGCCCCCACAGCAAATCCAATTCAGACCTTTCCTGCCATCATAGAAGAAACCCCTTCATAGAGCAATTAAATAACCAAATGCCTATTGGAATAAACCAAGCTGCTCGGGGTGATAAAGCAGCTGTAGCAGAGAGAATAGGGAATCCAGCAGAAACCATAAAGTGAATTTTTTTGGCAATATTCTATGAATGAACAAATACCAAAATTAAAAATGAATACATGACATTCTCTTAGAATGTTTATTAGATACAAGTGAGAATGTTACAATAATTGCACCAGAATTTTGACATCCAAGTTGACCTCTTCAGGAGGTAAATGTTCAGCTGTTAGGGATTGGAACATTATCTCAAGTGAAACAGAACACAAGATGACATGAATGTATAGGTCCAGAAGGACAGAGAGGAAAATTAAAGCCATCTGTGGCAAATATACCTATGAACTTAGTAGGCCATGATCTATTACAATCATGGAATACTCAGATTAAGATTCCTCCAACCGCAGAAACAAACCATAAACTAACACATGTTTCTGAGTGAAATATTAGGAGGTTTTATTATAAAGAGTGGTCATGAGTCATGCAGATTGTACAAGAACAAGGCACACTCCTTATCTTTCAAAAACACCAAGTGCTCTACCTTTAAAATGGTTACCACACAAGCCTGTATGGGTTCGGCAATGGCCTTCAACAACAGAGAAACTGTAGGCTTTAGAAAGCTTGTATGAGAGCAGTTAAATGCTCAGCATATTGAAGAATCAACCTGCCTTTGGAATTCTCCTGTATTTGTCATTAAAAAGAAATCTGGTAAATGGAGAATGGTAACAGACCTAAGACCAATTAACAAAGTCAGCCATTGGGCTCTCTACAATCTGGAATTCCATTGCCTACTCTATTACCTAAAGGATCACCTCTTATAGTTATGGATTTAAAAGACTATTTTTCAATACCCTTACAAGAAAAGGACAGAAACAGGTTTGCCTTTATGGTGCCTACTTATAATAATTCTCAGCCAGTTAAGAGATATCAATGAAGGGTTCTCCCACAGGGAATGTTAAACAGCCCAACCCTGAGCCAATATTTTGTACAACAGCCATTGGAAGCAATGAGTAAACAATTTCCCAAATCTATAATTTATCTTTACATGGACGATACTTTACTAATTCAAATGCAGATACTTTAGAAAGAATGTATGAAGAAGTAATGAAAATTTTGCCTTGTTGGAGATTATAAATTTCTCCTGAAAGATACAAAGATGAGATTTTATTAATTATTTAGGATATAAAATAATTCTACATAAAATTAGACCCCAAAAGGTGCAAATTAGGAAAGATTGATTATGGACTCTTAATGACTTTCAAAGATCATTTGGAGACATTTCCCATCTACAAACTGTTGTTGGGGTAAAAGATGATGAACAGAGTAATTTGTTTAAAACCTTAGAAGGTGAGAAGGACTTAAATAGTCCAAGGTAATTATCATCTGAAGCTGAGAGAGAATTGGCCTTGGTGGAAAAGAAAATACAGGGAGGACATATGTATCATGTAGATCCAAAGCTCGATTGCATTTTGGTTATTTTACCCTCTAAGCATTCTCCTACTGGAATTTTAATGCAGAGGAAAGATATTATATTGGAATGGATATTCCTACCATATAAACAAAGTAAAAAATTAAAAACTTATGTGGAAAAGACCTCTGACTTGGTTTTAAAAGGAAAATTGAAACTTCATCAATTATCAGGAATAGACACAGCAGAAATTGTACCACCTTTAACTAAGGATGAAATTGACAAATTATGGGCAGAAAGTGAACCTTGGCAAAGAGCTTGCAGTAATTTTTTGGAGATATTAACAGCAAATATCCCCAAAGTAATAGAATTCAACTTATAAAGAGAGCTGATTGGATTCTGCCTCAAATTGTTCAGGAAACACCCATATCTGGAGACCATACATTTTATACAGATGCAAAGAAACAAGGAAAGGCAGGTTACAAGTCAGAAAATTTAAGTAAAGTGTTTCAAAGTTCTTATAATTCAGTTCAAAAAATGTGATTGGTTGATAAATAAAGCCGTTTGGTCTATGGAAAGGCAGCTTAGAGGCAGGCAGGAAATTAAAAGAGAGAGACAAAAGAAGGTGGAGAGAGACACCAGCCAGCGACTCAAGGAGCAACATGTAATGGGACACAGGTGAAGCCATGAAACATGTGGTGATATATATATTAATATTTTGGGCTAATTTAAGATAAAAAAGCTAGCTAGCAAAAGGCTTGAGACATGGCCATGCAGTTATAATTAATATAAGCCTCTGTGTGTTTACTTGGGTCTGATTGGCTGCAGGACTGACAGATGAAAGGGATTTGTTTCCATCGCCAACAGGCTGAAACACAGGAAAACTCCAGCTACAAATGGCACCCAATGTGAGGCCTAAAGCCTGAAAAAGCTTTAAAAAATATTCTAAAACAGAGCTAAAAACAGCTTCCTAGTTGTCTCTCAGGCCAGCACAGCATTTGGGCTTGAGCTACTCTATGGTTCATTCACGAAATGCAGGCTTTACCTGCAACATGGCTACGGATTCCTGCCATGATATGCAGTGATATTGCCAAGCACTTTTGCTAGAGAAGAAGGAGAAGAAGAAGAAGAAGAAGAAGAAGAAGAAGAAGAAGAAGAAGAAG
>CABHPQ010140417.1:0-21829 GCA_902168405.1 Peromyscus aztecus | reverse complement strand
AAGAAGAAGAAGAAGAAGAAGAAGAAGAAGAAGAAGAAGAAGAAGAAATGCTGTCTGGGCTACACACTGCTGGATTGCCAGATGGAGGCATGGACCCACTGCTTCCCAGAGTTGGCAGTGGTGAGCATGGTTCCCCCATAGCTGGCAGTAAACTTAGTTCTGCCATGTTGGGAAGCTGAAATGGCAGAGTCACCAGCCAAGGCTATGCTTTTTGTACTAGCCATGCAGTTTAACAGTTGAAAAATCTCTCCTGGTCAGAAAAGGATAATAGATTCACAATAAGGCAGATTCAGATGAAATAAGACTTTAAACAGTTTATTATGTGCGTAAAAATGTATGTAGGCTTGAAGGAAAGAAGAAAAGGGGCACAGACATTTAAATTAAAAAAGTTTTTTTAAAAAAGTCTTTAAAAAACAGTAAAAGTAATATAAAAATAAGCCACATAAAGATGAGAATCACACAGAGAGTCTGGATTATATTGTCTTTGGGTTTTTTTTAACTACAGAAAGACTTTTGATTGTAAAGGCTGCTCAGTTAAACCAATATGTATATTTTAATGTTATTTTGACTTCAAAATTTGGATCTAAGGATATGTTGCTTTGGAAAGGAGGCTCTGGTTTTGTTTCCACAGGAAGCGAGAGGCTATGGATTTAATCAAGCCAGACCTCCTGAATCTTAACAGATGGTACCAATTAAGAAAGGTTATAGCTGGTCTTCCCAGGACTTGACCATTTTCGCCAATTTTCTTAAGATCCCCATAAGAATACCAGCACTCCATATCAACAAAAAGTAGCTTAAAACTACACCCACATTTCCCAATACTGTATTATAGATGTTTGTCATTGTTTAGAGATTGGTTACAAATTGTTATTGGTCAATATCCTTCTAAAGAAAAAAGGGGGATATGATATAGATATGATAGGGTGAATGGATAGATTATTGAATCTACTTTTAAAGAGCAACTTGTTTAAAAATGTTATACATTGCTATGGATTTTAGTTTATTGATACAAATTATACTTAATATTGTTATACTGTATATATATAAATATACCATATATATAATTTACTCATTTAAATTGTAATAGGAAATTAAAATACAGATTAATAGTCATTTATGATAGTAAAACTTATAATCATGTTAAGTGCTCTAGATATACATAGATATATTTCAATTAGGTAGGTAATCTTCAAACACTTCAAAGACCTACAGAATATGACATTTAAAATATTTTAAAAACTTAGATTTTCTGGACAATGAGACATGTCTGCTCATGGCAGCACTGATTTACTTCAAAGAGAAAGATGGGCATTGAAGACACTCTATATGGAGCTTATCTTCTTCTTGGAAAAATAGCAATTTGGACAAAAATCTGTTCTTGCTGGGGCTGTTTGACAAAATGTTATATAAAATGGACATGCAGAACCATAAAAAGATGACCACTGAACATTGCAAGACAAAATGGTCCTTCAGGTGCCTGCTTCACTGAAGAAACTGCCAGACATTCTACAGGACACAGAGAAAAGTGACTGAAAGATTCTCAGCCTGTGGACTAAAGATGGATGCCCCAACATTGCAGATGAACATTGGGTGACTGTCCAGGAAGCCAGGTGTCTCTGTCATTTTAGATTTTTTGAAAGTTGCTTTTAATGCACTTCTTGTTTACTTAAATAACATTGTATCCTTCTGATGTCTTTGATGTAGTTGAAGACTAGATAGTTATTGTTATAATTTTCCATGGTTCTGATACAAGATAAATCAGATATGTAATTTAGACTCACAAGTATAGGATAGATAAAATATTTTCTTTAATTTTGCCAAATACAAATAGACTAGGTATTGTAACTATAATTTTTACTTGATGACTGTTTTGTGATATGTAATTTTAATAGAATAAAATAAAACCTTCCTTCTGTTTAGACAGACTATTGAAACCACTTTGAGTATATTGCTTCATATACTGTTTCTCAAAGTTGGAGCAGAAAAAAGTGGACATGATCCTACTCACTAAGAAAATTTGAAATTTTAGTTATTATGCTGTAGAGTCAAAAATTATATATTGTGGGTATCAAACACAAATTGCTAATATTCTATTTTGTATGAAAAATATCTTCAGTTACATGGGGGAATAAAGCATATTGATCATTAAAGAGGAAAGGTGTTTCCTATAGCAAGCAATATATGCAGTTGATCATAAATGTAAATCAATTATAAATTTCCATGACTATTTGCATGATTTTAAGACATGGTGATGCACATTTTATATCCTAAATAAGAGAAGGAATAAATGTGTCTGACTTCTGTCCAGATATTTTTTAGTTTTTAAGATAATGCAGAATGCTGTAGAATTGTGGAAACATTATCTATAAGATTTCTGCTTACCTGTCTCATTGGAAATCTCATTGTCTGCACAAGGACTGCACTCATAGCAGCAAACAGCCTTGCCCTCCAGGGAAATTTTCCTGAATCCAGGCCCACAGCTCTCACTGCACACAGCATGAGGAATCTGAGAATAATGGGAGCAAAGTTAACAAATGTTAAGGGTTTATTGAAAACCACAAGAAATATTTTTCAATTTCATGGAATTAATTTGCATGTTTTATTCATACAAATGTAGAAAATGATTTTGAATATCTGTGTCCTACACCAGATTGGTCTGAGCATTATTATAGACAGTTTGGAGCTTATTAGATATGAACAAGTTTGATGCTGAATGGCCAGCGAAGACATGACCTAGAAAATAAATTTGTCTTTCCAGATGGATCCTGTCTCTGTAATTACTCTGTAATGTGTTGAAATATTTTATTTCCACCATGAGTGTGAATCTGTTTTTCAACTTGACAGAACTTATAATCATCAGGGAAACAAATGCTTGGGCATTTCTGTGAATAATTTTCAAAGGAAGTTTAAATGGTTCACTATGAAAGTGAGTGTTGACTGCAACTGTTCCCTGAGACAGAGCCTGCCAGCACCCAACTAGACTAAGAGGTGAGTGAGTCTTTATCCTCATACCTGAACACGAAAGCACTGAGGCTTTGGGCCCAGGGGCACAACCCTGTGGCCCTACACCACCACCCACTGCAGTTCCAGTTTCAGGCCAGCTGGCAGACAGACCTCGTACACATAGGTCAGACTACCCCTATTCCCCATCAGATCCTGTAACCCAAGCCACACCTCCCCCAAATACCAGCCACCCTCCAAGGCTGCAACTGTTCCCTGCCAGCACCCAACTGGACTAAGAGGCCAGTTGGTAGGCAGACCTCATGCAGACAGGTAAGATTGCCACCATCTACCACATGCTAAGACTGCAGCTACTCCCTGAGACGGAGCCCACTACTGCCAGTTGGACTAGGAGCTGATCCCTAAGACAAAAATCCATCAGCATCAACTAGACCAAGAACTCCTACTGGATCAAGCATATCAATCAGACCAAGAGAGGCTCCCTCAGACATAGTCAACACTTGCACCAAATGGAGAAAGAGATGAGTAGACGCGAGTGCAAAAATACAGTCTACAACATAAAAACCAATATGGCTCTACTAGAACCTACATCAGCAACACCTGAACATACCAACACAGAAGAAACAGAAGATATCTACCATAAAATGGCTTTAAGAAGATATTAGAGGTCTTAAAAGAGGAAATGAAAAATTCCCTTAAAGAAACTGAGGAAAAGTCAAACAAAAAAATTGGAAGAAATCATTAAATCCTTTGAAAGCCAAAGGAAAGCAATTGAACAAGTCAGGGAAATAGTTCCAGATTTCAAAACTGAAATAGAGTCAATAAAGAAGACACAAACTGAGGTAATGCTGGAAGCAGAAAATCTGAGTTCATTTGAACAGGAACTACAGATGCAAGTATAACCAACAGAATGCAAGAGATGGAAGAGTGGATCTCTAACATTGAAGATACAGTAGAAGAAATAGATTTATCAGTCAAAGAAAACACTAAAGTCAACATAGTCATGACCCAAAATGTCCAGAAAATTAGGGACACCATGAAAAGACCAAACCTAAGAATATAGAAGAAGGAGAAGAATACCAACTCAAAGGCACAGAAAATATATTCAACAAAATCATAGAAGAAAACTTTCTCAACCTAAAGAAGGAAATGCCTATAAAAATACAGGACGGTTACAGAACACCAAATAGACTGGATCCAAAAAAAGTCCCCTTGCCACATGATTATCAAACCACTAAACATACAGAATAAAAAAAATATTAAGATCTGTAATGGAAAAAGGCCAAGTAACATATCAAGGCAGACCCATAAGAATAACTCCTGACTTCTCAATGGAGATTTTAAAAGCCAGAAGGTCCTGGACAGGGTGTCATGAAGACACTAAGAGACCATGGATGCCAACCCAGATTATTATACTCAGCAAAACTCTCAATCAATATAGATGGAGTAAACAAAATATTCCATGATAAAAGCAGATTTAAACAATATCTCTCCACAAATCCAGTCCTACAAAAAGCACTTGAAGGAAAAATCCAACCTAAGGAAGTTAGATATACCTATGAAAACACAGGTAATAGATAGTCACACAACAACAAATACCAAAGAAGGGAAACATACAACACTATCACCAAAAAATAACAGGAACTAACAATTTTTATGAATTTTTTATGAATACTTATGCCCCAAATACAAGGGCACCAACATTCATAAAAGAAACATTACTAAAGCTTAAATCACAAATCAAACCCTATACACCAGTAATGGGAGACTTCAACACCCCACTCTCACCAATGGACAGGTCTGCCAGAAAGAAACTTAACAGAGAAATAAGGGAACTAACAGACATTATGACGCAAATAGATAACTAGAGAATATTCCACCCTACCACAAAAGAATATACCTTTTTTTTCAGCACCCCATGGAAACTTCTCCAAAATCGACCACATACTTGGTCACAAAGAAAAGCTCAACAGATTAAAAAAAAAATTGAAATAACCTCCTGTGTCTTATCAGACCACCATGGCTTAAGGTTAGATTTCAACAACAACAAAAATTACAGAAAGCCTACAATCTCATGGAAACTGAATAATGCCCAATTGAATCACAAATGGGTCAAGGAAGAAATAAAGAAAGAAATGAAAGATTTCCTAGAATTCAATGAAAACGAATGTACAACATACCCAAACTTATGGGACACTATGAAAGCAGTACTAAGAGGAAAGTTCATATGTGGGCTCTAAATGCCCACATAAAGAAGATAGAGAAATCTCACACTAGTGACTTAACAGCACAACTAAAAGTTCTAGAACAAGAAGAAGCAAACTCACCCAGGAGAAATAGATGCCAGGAAATAATCAAATTGAGGGCTGAAATCAAT
The DNA here is from genome assembly GCA_902168405.1 of Peromyscus aztecus. NCBI lineage: Eukaryota > Metazoa > Chordata > Mammalia > Rodentia > Cricetidae > Peromyscus > Peromyscus aztecus. The sequence goes on along the minus strand of CABHPQ010140417.1, from coordinate 16,491 downwards.
AAAATAGAAACAAAGAGAACAATACAAAGAATCAATGAACACAGAGTTGGTTCTTTGAGAAAATCAACAAGATAGATAAGCCCTTATCCAAATTAACCAAAAAGCAGAGAGAGAGCATTCAAATTAACAAAATCAGAAATGAAAAGGGGGACATAACAACAGACAATGCAGAAATGCAGAGCATCATCAGGTCATACTTCAAAAACCTGTATTCCACAAAATTGGAAAATCTAAAAGAAATGGATAATTTTCTGGATAGGTACCACATAGCAAAGTTAAACCAAGACCAGATAAACTATTTAAATAGACCACTAACTCCTAAGGAAATAGAAACAGTCATTAAAAGTCTCCCAACCAAAAGAAGCCAGGGCCAGATGGTTTCAATACAGAATTCTACCAGATTTTCAAAGAAGATCTAGTACCAATACTCTTTAAATTGTTCCACACCATAGAAACAGAAGGAACATTACCAAATTCTTTTTATGAGGCTACAGTTACCCTGATACCCAAACCACACAAAGATGCAACAAAGAAAGAGAATTACAGTCCAATCTCCCTCATGAACATTGATGCCAAAATATTCAATAAAATACTGGTTAATTGAATCCAGGAACATCACAAAAAAATGATCCACCAGGACCAAGTAGGCTTCATCCCAGGGATGCAAGGATGGTTCAACATATGAAAATCTGTCAATGTAATACACCATATAAACAAATTGAAAGAAAAAAAACCACATGATCATCTCATTGGATGCTGAAAAAGCCTTTGACAAAATCCAACACCCCTTCATGATAAAGGTTCTTGGGAGATCAGGAATACAAGGAACATACTTAAACATAATAAAGGCAATTTACAGCATGATGACAGCCAACATCAAATTAAATGGAGAGAAACTCAAAGTGATTCCACTAAAATCAGGAACAAGACAAGGCTGTACACTCTCCCCATACTTATTCAATATAGTACTTGAGTTCTAGCTAGAGCAATAAGACAACATAAGGAGATCAAGGGAATACAAATGAGAAAGGAAGAAGTCAAACTTCTATTATTTGCTCACAATATAATAGTATACATAAGTGACCCCAAAAATTCTACCAGAGAAATCCTACAGCTGATAAACTCTTTCAGTAAGGTGGCAGGATACAAGATTACCTCAAAAAAATCAATATCCCTCCTATATACAAAAGAAAAAGGGACTGAGAAAGAAATCAGAGAAACATCACCCTTTACAATAGCCACAAATAATATAAAATACCTTGGGGTCACTATAACTAAGTAAGTGAAATGCCTGTATGATAAGAACTTTAAGTCTCTGAAGAAAGAAATTGAAGAAGATATCAGAAAATGGACAGATCTCCCATGCTCATGGATAGGTAGCATCAACATAGTAAAAATGGCAGTCTTACCAAAAGCAATCTACAGATTCAATGCAATCCCCATTAAAATCCCAATACAATTCTTCACAGACTTGGAAAGAACAATATTTAACTTTATATGGAAAAACAAAACAACTAGGATAACTAAAAGAATCCTGTATAATAAAGCAACCTCTGTAGGCATCGTGATTATTGATCTCAAGCTCTACTATAGAGCTGTAGTAATAGAAACAGCTTGGTACTGGCATAAAAACCATCATGTGGACCAATGGAATGGAATTGAAGACCCTGACATTAATCCACACACCTATGAACATATGATTTTCGAAAAAGAAGCCAAAACTGTACCATGGAAAAAAGAAAGCATCTTCAACAAATGGTGCTGGCATAACTGGATATCAACATGCAGAAAATTGCAAATAGATCCATATCTATCGCCATGCACAAAACTCAAGTCCAAGTGGATCAAAGACCTCAACACAAATCTGGTTACACTGAACTTGATAGAAGAGACAGTAGGAAGTAGTCTGCAATGCATTGGCACAGGAGACCACTTCCTAAATATAACACCAGTAGCACAGACACGGAGAGTGACAATTAATAAATGGGACCACCTGAAACTGAGAAGCTTTTGTAGAGCAAAGGACATGGTCAATAAGACCAAACAACAGACTACAGAATGGGAAAAGATCTTCACCAACCCCACATCTGACAGAGGGATGATCTCCAAAATATATAAAGAACTCAAAAAGGTAGACATCAAAATAGTGAAAAAACCAATTAAAAAATGAGCTACAGAGCTTAACAGAGAATTCTCAAAAGAAGAATCTCAAATGGCTGAAAGGCATTTAAGCAATTGCTCAACATCCCTAATCACCAGGGAAATGCAAATCAAAACAACTCTGAGATACTATCTTATACCTGTCAGAATGGCTAACATCAAAAACACTGAAGACAGCTTATGTTGGAGTGGATGTGGAGCAAAGGGAACACTCCTCTACTGTTGGTGGTAATGCAAACTTGTACAACCACTCAGGAAATCAGTATGGCAGTTTCTTAGAAAATTGGGAATAAGTCTTCCTCAAGACCCAGTTATACCACTCTTGGGTATATACCCAAGGAATGCTCAATCTTACAACAAGGACACATGCTTAACTATGTTCATAGCAGCATTATTCATAATAGCAAGAACCTGGAAACAACCTAGATGCTCCTCAACTGAAGAATGGATAAAGAAAATATGGCATATATACACAATGGAGTACTACTCAGCATTAAAAAACAATGATATCATGAAATTTGCAGGCAAATGAATGGAACTAGAATATATCATCTTGAGTGAGGTAACCCTGACTCAGAAGGACAAACATAGTATGTGCTCACTCATAAGTGGATCTAAATGGGAGGGAAGGGATGACAAGACTGCAACCCACAACTCCAAAGAGGCTAGGTAACAGGGAAAGACCCTAGGAGGGACACATGGATGACCTTGCAAAGGAAAAGTTGATGAGATCTATATGAGTGGACAGGATGTGTGTGTGGGGGTGGCAGAGGGCAAGGAATGGGGGATGAACATAGGGAAATGGGAGGGTCAAGCTGGAACAGGGACAGAGTGGGAGAGCAGAGAGGAAGATACCATGATATATGAGGACATCATGGGAATAGGATGAGTCAGGGTGCTGGGGAGGCTCTCAGGAACCCACAAGGTTGACCCCACCTTGGTCTGCTGGCAGTGGTCCAGAGGATGCCTGGACAATTCTACTCTAGTGACCAGCCTAGCAAATAACCTAGCTGTCATCATACAGCATTTGTCCAGTGACTGATGGAGGCAGATACAGAGATCCATGTCGAGGCACCAGGCTGAGCTCTGGGAATCCAATTAATGAGAGAGAGGAGAGATACTGCAGGCAAGGGATGTCGGGATCATGATGGGAGGATGTGAAGAGATGACCGGCCACACTAGTGGAAGCCCATGAACTGTGGACTGGTGGCTGTGGAGTCCCCATGGGACTGGACTAGGCCCTCTGCATATGGAAGATGGTTGTTTGGCTCAAACTGTTTGGGGAGCACCCAGGCAGGGAGATCAGGATCTGTCCCTAGTCTACGGGTAGGTTTCTGGAACCTGGTGCCTGTGGTGTGACACCTTGCACAGCCTTGGTGCAGTGGGAAGGGGCTTGGACCTGCCTAGACTCAGTGTGCTGGGGTGTGCTGACTCCCCATGGGAGACCTCGATTTGGGGGATGTGGGGTGGCTTGGGAAAGAGGGCTGCAGGTGAAAGCAGGGAGGACGGTGGATCTGTGGATAGTATGTAGAGTGAGTAGAAAATTTCTTAATAAAGAAAAAATAAAGTAAAATAGAATTTAAAAAAAGAAAGTGAGTGTCTCAGAATGAATGAAAATGAGAAAAATATCATATGTGGTATTTACTTTTTTCTGCTTATTGAGGATGCGATGTCACCAGGAACCTCATGCTCTTAAAGCAATACATTTCCAAAGATAAGGCCTGAATCCTCATACTGTCAGTCCTTCCCCCCCAAAAAAACCCACTTTCTTAAGTTATATTAGGTATGCCTCTATTTGCAGCAGTAGAACAGGAGAGAAACATACACACATGTGTAGTATAGTATTTTCCCTTTCAAGAGATAGAAGAAAATAACTGATTATGGTCTGTAATTTTAAAGCATGGAATAAAAATGAACTACTCAATTTTAGATAAGTTAAAGTAATCTAATGGAGACATTGTGCATTGGTTTGAATGAATTATAATTCATGTAATTATAGGCACCGATATGTGACTACACGTTTCCTCAATAATGGTGTTACCTGGAGAGTTATTGAAATTTTAGGATTTGCAGACTTATTGGCAGAATTATTTCAGTGGTGGTGGGTTTTGAACATTTATGAACCTCACTTCAATTCCAGTTGTCACTCTCTGCTTCCAATGTGAGGCCTGAGACACTTTGTTTGAGGTACCTGCCCATCTCTCCATGGATGCAACATACTGGCATGCTCCCTGACCATAAAGGACTCTCATACCTTCAGAACCATAAGTCAAATAATCTCTTTTTGCCAAAAGTCACTTTTGGTGATGATGCTTGATCATAGCAAGAAAACATAATTTATTCAGTTTTGTTCTGTGAATGTAGAGATTTTCTACATAAGAGTATCCTGTGTCATTATGAGGATTGCATGTACCACTTCTCAGGTGTACATAATTCACGTAATATTGACAAAAACTAACGCATGGATGACTGAATATTAACAGAAACTTAAAGCTAAAATCTATTTCAAGAATCAGGGGATGATAAAACACTGTCTTCTAGGAGGTTTTTTTTGTTTTGTCTTTCTCTACTGGTAGTTATATAGTAACGGGTTTTAATATCAAAACCAGGAGTTGTTATACTGGGGGATATATTTGTGTTATTATGATGAGTTTAATTAACTGAGATAATACATAACCCACCACAGAATATGTTTCTGGCCATCTTATCATCTGGTCAGACAAAGACAATGTTGACCCTGGGGTGTATTGGGTGAAAAGATTCTTACTTTCACTTTTATTCTAAGACCTTTCAGAAAATTCCAAAAGTTAAGAATATCATACTTATCATCTGACTTCTGTTTCCATTCTAAAGCCATGTTGGCTCCCACATGGATATTCCTCAAGAAAGAATGAAGCTGAAAGTGAAGTAAGGATATATTTTAAAGTAGATCAGAGATATTGATCAAAAACGGATAATAGAATTACTCTCATTGTTCATAATCTCTGTTGTAGGACACAACATTAATGTAGGTATCACTACGGCTAAGCAATGGTTACCTAAGTTAATGGAATACCATTATACTTCTGAAGGACAGTCTTCAAGAGAATCTTGTAAACACACTCAGGAAATAAATCAATGAATATTGGTTGAAGTAAATTTCAATTTCTTTAAAACAAAGCTGTATCCATTTACATAGAGAGTGTGTCCCAAAGTACAGTGAGTAAAATGTGGGTACTGATAACAAAATGGTAGTTAAAAGAAATAATTTATGTACTAATACCTTGGTGTGAGCTGTCATTATTTAACTTACTGAGAGAATTCTTAGTTTTCTAATGTAATCTATTACCATGAGAAGATTGTGCAGCTATTTGTGACATGATTTTTATTTTCAGTAAAGTCATTTCCTCCTTGCCACTAGCACTCTATTCCTCAGTAACAAACATGCAAAGATCTGCATTGACCCGTTAGATAAGATAACAAATGAAGATTTTCCTGTGGATACATATATGTGTATATACATACACACACACACACACACACACACACACACACTATATGTATACATATATACAATGCTGAAATATGTAATAGCTAATTTGGTGCCTCTGAAGATGCCCAAAATATCACATTCTTGATTCTCTAATACAATGGAAGGGATATTACCTGCCAGGGGAAGAACACCATTCTTTCCTCATTTCCAGAAGGTTGCATTTGTACTTGCTGTAGACTCATCTCATGGAGACTGTGGGCCACAGTATAGACAGCCTTGTGTATGCTGTAGCTGTCTTCATTCATTGCCATATCAAAAATGAGTCTAGGCAGGAATTCCAAGGAAGCACTGGGTTGACAATTGTCCAAAAGTTGACAGTCATGCTCTGAAAATGAGCACTTGAAGAACAAAAACCACAATTTAGGAAGGTAATTGTCTTCTGGGTATTTATAAGGATTAACTGTTTGGATAAAATTTTTTAATTCAACCATCTGTTCATGGTGGTGTGAAAATATGAGACTTCCGTGGAATGAATCTAGCAAGAAATAATAAACGATATTAGTAACATCCCACTGAAAGGTCATGACCCAGACTCTACTCTTCAAAATCTGTTGCCCTAGATTTCGTATTAAACCTTGCAGTGAATCATTGTCACCATAAATGATGATAATATTAGCCAATGATTCCTGGACCATTCCAATATTTTTCCAGAAGTTTTTAGATAATGAATTCCAGGTACTTTGGATCATTTCAACAAAAGCTATGCAGACTTGATTATTCTTCATGTTTTCTCTTATATCTGATAGAAACTGAGTTTTTCTGTGATCATCTGGGACAATCAGACCAACCCAGGTCCAGTTAAAATGAAGCATCAAAGAAACCATGGCAAGAGACAGAGATGTGCCTTTGGGGGCCATCTGGTAGAGAGAATGAAACTGAACTTGGTAACTCAAGTTAGCATCAAAAGTACCAACAGTGAGCTGAAGAGAAAACAAATGGAAACAAGAAGAAGAACAATGTCATAAATCACCGCCTCTTTTCTGCAGGAACTGAGGGCAATGGTCAGCATGAGGATGGATTCTTCCTGATTTTAAAGGCAAAGTTCTCTGACAGAATTTTTCAGAAAATTACTGGCCTGTCCTCCATTTTTATTAATCCTCCTTGTCTCCTGCATCGTCCCCTTTTTTTTTCTTTCCCAAGACACTGAAATTAGATCTTTCTTCAATTGTCTGGGCACTTGTCATCAATAGCTAAGTAATCCAAATATCTCTCTTACCTTTACATGCCTCTTAAATGTCAGCAAAGGAGATCTGGCTCTTTACCCATACAACTTCTCACCTGTGGAAATTTGTAGAGCTGAAGCGTGTCCCAATATTGGCAGATTTTGTCCACGATGATCCTGTTAGTGCAGCAGCTGACTTTCTCTCCTTTACACTGTTATAATTACAGTAGGGGTTACTCAGGCCTGAGAGCCAAATAAGGGCATTGGCAAGAATGTTTTTCTCACTGAATGGGACATTATAAAAATCAAATCCCAGAGATATGTTTGGTAAAAGATGAGGGTTCCTATTGATCTCCTCAATGGCAAATACCAGGGCCAGAATTAACTGGTATATTTTAAAATTATACCTGCATAAATTGAAGAAAAATATAGCTGAGTATATTATAGACCACACATAGTTGCAGATTAATGCAATAGTTTTCTGGTTCAAATATTAATGTTTATATAAAATCCACACTTAAAAATCTTCCACTAAATGACTGGAATTCAACTGTTCAATTTACTTTGATAGGGTGATATAAGATCATGGAAGTATGACCCTTATAATTGGCAGCCCCATAACTGCTTTCAATACTTTCTATTGTGTTTGGTACATTAACATTTTTCCCGTGAATGTAAAAAAAAAATGACCTTACAAAGTATCATATTTCCTGCTATATTGTTCTTTGTTGTTTAGCATCTACAATTAGAAGGAAACAAATATTCCTCCATTTAGACACTCAGCTTTCCAAGAACATATCTTCATCAAAGAATACCACTGCTTTATTGTGACTCATCTTTATAAACAGTTGTGATACTTTGACAATATTATCTTTTGTGAGTTTGTGTAACTTTGGTGCCATTTGCGTGCATTGTTTGTACGTGTGTGTACCACTGTTTGTGAAAATGTTTGTGTTTTAAATGTTTTGATTGCAAGATAACTGACAACCTCCACAAGCAGATCTGGATTTACTTTCCTTTTTACAGAGGCTCTATTGTTTCCATTACATAGCCTGGATATCTTCATTGCCTACTTCCTGGTCTTCTTGTATATCACATGATCCCTAGGTAACAGATGTGCACTCATGAATTTTCTGTGGATCTGAACTCAGGTAATCTCACTTGCACCTGAAACATTTTTACCTTCTGAGATATTCCTTATTTTAGTGTCATTGTCTGAAATTTAGAAAAATAGGTTTCATCAGAATATCATAAAATAATAACAAAATCCAGTGTCAGGCACTGGAAACCTGTTTTTGTCATTTTTAGGATAATTCAAGGGACTTCCTCCAAAAATATAGGCTGTGGCCCATTCCCTTTGTGCTTTCCATAAAAAGAAGGTAAGATCCTATTGCTGAAGATATCACACACTTAAGACAATAGGTGAAAGTATCTATCTGGATTTACCTGGAATCCTCCCTACTGAGGACCAACTCCCATAGTAACAGAAGTCGTACAAGCTCACAATGAAGAAAAGCCATCAGTAGTCCTCAGTAGTTCTATCCATCTGCAAGGTCAATGAGTGACAACACTAGTAAGCAGAGCAATATATTCTGACAGCTGTAATCATGACACTTGTAGCCTTGGATAACTGCCAGTTATGTAAATGGAGTTAAGGCATGATGGGATAGGAAGGAAGTCATGTCTTTCACTGTCCTTGTACATTTAGAAAAGTACCTGTAGCTGAAGGTATGGACTCTAGAGGAGAACCTACTAATGTCAGATTTCTAAAGTAGTATAATCTCTAACTGTAATCAATCTTAACTTTATATCCACAAATAAGCAGAGCTCTCCTCCTGTATAAAGATGCTTCTTTATATCATAGACACAGATCATTAGAGGATGCCATAACTTGTAAAAATATACTGTTTAACCAACTGCAGGGTGTCTACTCCCAATTAATACATTTACAATATAACCCGCAACCCTTAAAAATTAAGAAACTTTGTGGCAGAGGAGTCATAAGACTGTTATGAGAAATAGGATCAGAACTGTTGCAAGATATCCTCTTCAAATTAAGAGATAACATGAAGATGGGTCAAGGGAGTGATTTTGAAGAATTTGGTTGGAAGTGTCAGGAATTAATGTGACTGAGGTAAATTATTTGAAAATTTCCATGTATTAATAAAATTTTTAAGTTAATTTATTTATTTTTTTCCACAAAACAATTGCATTTTTAACATAGAACAATACATGAGTCACCAGCATATATGCAAACACAAAATTGCATCTTGAGTCATGGTAGAAACAATAAATAGAACAATACATGAATCACCAGCATTTATGCATACACAAAGCTGCATCTTGAGTCAAGGTAGAAACAATAAATTTCTTCATTTAAACAGTTCCATTTTTAACCCAGTTCCAGCATACAGTTCTTAGGTCATTACTATAAACTCGAAATTGTCCCATTGCAATGAAATCTCTATTGTGCATTTCATTTAAGTCTCAAAATTCAAATGATAAATTCTGATACTAGCCTTCCAAATATGATAAATCCATAACCAAAATCTTTTTGTAGTTTATTCAAAATATTTTTTTGAAAATAGTTGTTTGTTCTTTCTGAACTTGATGGGAAGATGGTATTGTAAAGACAATATATAGCTAAGTCATAAAACACTGAGATATCAAGCTGATACTGGACTGCCCTCTTCACCCCTACTGTATAGCTTTCACAGTTCAACTAGTGTAACAGGAACCCAGATCTTAGTCAGCTCTCAGACTTAGGACAACTTATTGAGTGATGAAGGGTCCATTTAGCCTATAAAACTCAGCAGGTAGAGAGCACCACTTGTCAAAAATGAAAACAAAGACCTAATCCAAAAAAGTCCATTGTTCTGGGAATGTCTCTAAATATACTAACTTGCTTTTTGCTTGGGTAGTTCCACTTCCAGCTAACTGGTCTGGTTACCTGAAATATGCAAACTCAGAATATGATTTTGTGTTTACAAGCTCATCCCAATGAAGTCTTAGTGCTAGACTGAGATCCTGAGCATTCAGTATAGACACAAGCCAGCCAATGGAGACGTTCTATTGCCTTAAACTCATATCCAAGCAGTGATCTATGGTGAATATCAACAACATTTCTTGAGGTTCCACCAAGATGTCAGAACAAGATCATGAGACATAAGGTGTCTCAGAGCCCCTCAAAGCAAGGAAAAGTGCAGTTGTCAAGGAACACGTAGGGAGTTTGCAACCGGAGTTCCATTTCCCCGGATATCCTTCAAACAATTTCTGCCTAGGGAGTCTGATACCTCCACCCCAAAAGGAAACAAATTAGTAAAACTGTTGGTCTGACACATCTGAAGGTAAGACTGATTAAAGTGCCTTCTCTCTGGACACATAGGAGAGAGGTCAGAGATGACCTAGTGTTCAGGAACCATGTGAGATGACACTAGATGCCTCTGTCTGTTCAAGTGTAAGAATTTGTGTGTGGTGGCCAGTCCAGGTTGTGTTTACGGTGTTTCTGTGCATGTTGATAAAGACTTAGAGGCATTAAAAGTTCTTGTTTCTGAATTAAAATTAACAGATTCCTTTGCAGAAATGGTCATACAAAATTGGAGAGCCTAGAGTTTTCATAAAATAAAAGAAAGTATGTATGGATTTGGGAGAAACCTGTTGTCTCTTTGCTAATTGATCAGGAGTAATGGGAAATAATATTGTTGTGGTTGGGAAAATAATTGGTCCCCTTGGCAAACTACTCAGTATCAGCACTGGCTGGGCTTATAATTCTGATTGGAATAAGTATGGGGCCTGCATCATAATCTAAAATATTTCATGATTTAACTCATTCACTAATACCAGTGGTGAATGTAACTCTGCTCCAGACTTTAGTAGGTCTCTAGACCTTAGCACAACTGACTACAAGGTGGAAGTGCCATTCATCTTGTACAGCTCAACAAATAGACAGCACCACCTGACAAAAATGCAAATAAAGATTTAATCCATCAATGCACATATTTCTCAGAAAGTTTCTAAGTGTAGTAAACTTGTTTTGGCTTCTATATTTCCACTATTGGCTAACTATTTTTGTTTTCTGATGTATGTTAACACAGAACACCTTTTTTTGTACTTTGGAGCTCATCCTGATGAAGTCTCCATGCTACACTGGGAACCAGATCACCCAGTATAGTTTCAGGCTAGATATGAAATCCTTTCTTCTGCCTTAAACCGTGTTTGAGTAGTCTTCTCTGGTGAATACTAGGAGGAAAAAAATAATCAATATCATCTGGTTAAGATCCCTGCAAGACGCAAATACAACTGATCTAAGGAGACATGCCCTTTGATGCAATAGCAAAAGAAATGGTACATGAGTATTAAAATAATCTTCTGTTTGGATATAGGGCCCATTCAATGAGAAGAAACTCATTGATAACATATTTATTTGGAATATGAAAGACTGACTAGTGAGGTCCTAGGCCTAAGGAGAGACTACAATAGTATTATTCTTCTAAATGGACTTAGGATTAAGATGATTCCTAATAATTTATTTGTCAAATGATAGATCAGAGCATTGATTCACCCTTGTCAGAGAAACTTTTCCTGGTAGATGTAAATTAACAGAGACCTTCAAGTGGTCATTTTGGAGACAATGAGGCACTTGATAATGCTCAGCTGCAGGTGAGGCATATATACTATACTCAGCCACAAAAATCTCTGTTATAGTGGTATTTTATTTGTGCTGAAATGTGATTTTATTTGTATGTTAATAAATAAAGTTGCCTAGGGGTCAGAGCTATTAGCAAGCCATATCGAGAGCCGGGCATGGTGGTGCACGCCTTTAATCCCAGCACTTGGTAAGCAGAACTAGGTAGATCTCTGTGTGTTCAAGGATACAGCCAGCATTGAAGACACACGCCTTTAATCTCAATACCAACCATAGAAGACCTGGAGTGACCTACAGATAGGCAGTGATAAGACGGTCATGTGGTTGGGTTTACAACCAATGAGAAGGAAGAACAAGAACTCTTTATAAGACAAACGCACAGGAAGTAGCTCCCTTTTGGGAGAGGTCTCTTGGCAGAAGAAGCTGGCTGGCGGCAGGTGGTAAGACTCTTAGCTCTGACCTCTTGGGCTTTTATCTTTACATTGGCTCTGTGTTTCTTATTTAATAAGACGGTTAGTTACATCTACATTTGGTGCCCAACATGACAAGAATCCATTAAAAACCGCTTGACTTGGCTTGCCGGGGGGTCTGGTTTCCCACCCGGGCAGCTGGCTCCCTAGTCCAGGCGGCCGGCTCCCTAGCTGGGGCCCAGGCTGGACTGACTGTAGGCCCAAGCGGTAGCTTAAGGCCAGTGCTACAAACAACTCAGGCCTGCCCTGCCGAACAGGGTCCCTGCCTCTAAAGCCAACACACGTGGTCGGAGTTTAAGGAAGCCGCAGCCCGGGATTGGCAGCCCAGGCTTGACTCCGCTCAAGCCGCAACATGTGGCTGGATTTAAGCTTTTAGTAGCTACGTTTTCTTGCTTGCTCTCTTGCTCACTTTCTTGCTCTCTCTCTCTCTCTCTCTCTCTCTCTCTCTCTCTCTCTCTCTCCCTCTCTCTCCCTCTCCCTCCACACCTTGGATACTAGGTGGCTGTTTTGAAATTCACTCGGATTTCTACTGTTCTGCACAGATTTGGTAAGTCAATTAACATATCAGATATTTTAAAGGAAATTATTTAAAAGAGAATTTTTTTCTACACAAAAAAATGGGTTTTCTGTGTGCATTGGAAGAAAATTGGGCTTTGTTTGCAATTTTAGCCAGTGTGACAATGGAACAACTGTATGGGATGATTAATATTGATCAGATTATGCAGTTTATTACCATGTTTATACTCATTTTACTATTTTAAAAGATAGTCAATTTAAGTGCCAGGATGACAGTTTTAGAAAAACTTGTTAAACCTGAAAAAACTCAGACAGAAGAAATTAAGAGTGAAGTTGTGGATCATAAGGTTACAGAGAGAAAGCCTGTTTTCACACAGTCACCCTTAATTTATCCGGTAACCGTACAGCAGTCGCCTGATCAAATGACTACACAAAATATTTGGGCTCCAATTGACATGTTGGATTTACGAAGGTTTAAGGAGGCAATAGTATCTTATGGTATGCATTCCCCATATGTAAAGCAAATGTTAAACTCTTGGTCGACATATAATAGGATTACACCACAGGACTGGCAGGAGCTGGCACAGGCTGTTGTGGAGCAAAGCCAGAAGCTTCAGTGGCACATTTATTTTAAGGATGAAGCTAAAAAACATAGAAAAACAATGGAGGGATAAAGGAATACAAGTCTGCCAGGATCAACTTATTGGAGAAGGCCAATACGCTTCAGTACAAGGACAATGTTTATATGATGTCCAAACCTTAACTCTATGTCGAACAGCAGCCTTGAATGCATGGGACAGAGTTGAGGAACCAGGAAAAAAAAGCTGAGTCATTTACAAAGGTTACACAAGGCCCAAAAGAATCTTTCACAGATTTTTTACAAAGACTGGCTTCAGCAGTAAAGAGAATGGTCCCCGATTCAGAAGCTAGTCAGATAATAATTGAATCTTTGGCCTTTGAGAATGCGAATGCAGCATGCAAAAGAATAATCAGGCCGTTAAAGGCAAGATCTGCACCCTTGGAGGATTGGATTAGAGACACAGTTAATGTGGAGGCTCATGACCATGATGATATGTGGGTAGGAGAAGCAATTTCAAAAGGTTTGAGGAATTTTAGATGTTTTGGATGTGGTAAGCAAGGACATTTGAAAAGGGACTGTAAACAGGTCATTCCTAGGAACAATGTTTCTTCAAGGAACAATGGTAACAGAATGCCCCTTCCTTCTGGATTATGCAGAAGGTGTGGTAAGGGAAAACACTGGACCAATGAATGTAGATCAACAAGGGACAGACAAGGTAATCCTTTGCCTCAGTCTTCGGGAAACTCCCAGAGGGGCCTCTTGCAGGCCCCCACAGCAAATCCAGTTCAAGCCTTTCCTGCAGTCGTAGAGGAAACCCCTGCTCAGAGCGATTAAATAACCAAATGCCTATCAAAATAAATAGTGCTGGTCAGGATGATGAAACAGAGAGAATAGAAAATTCAGGAAAAAGCATAAAGAAAAATTTTTGGCAAACTTCTATTAATGAACAAAGACCAAAATTAACGATAAAAATAAATGGTGTTTTGTTGTCTGGTCTGGTAGACACAGGTGCGGACGTTACCATAATTGCACCAGAATTTTGGCATCCAACTTGGCCTCTTCAGGAGGTAAATGTTCAGCTGTTAGGAATTGGGACATTATCTCAAGTAAGACAGAGTGCAAGATGGCTGGAATGTATAGGTCCAGAAGGACAGAGAGGTAAATTAAAGCCATATGTGGCTAACATAGATATGAACCTGTGGGGTCGAGACCAGTTGCAACAATGGAATACTCAGATTAACATCCCTCCAGTCTCAGAAACAAATAATAAACTAGCACATGTTGCTGAGAGAAATATTAGAAGGCATTATTCTGAGTGGTCACCAGCCATCAATGTTATACAAGAACAGGGCACAACAACTGATGATCTCCCAAAGACACCAACAGCTCTACCTTTAAAATAGTTAACAGACAAGCCTGTATGGGTTCAGCAATGGCCTTTAACAACAGAGAAACTCCAGGCTTTAGAAGAGCTGGTAGAAGAGCAGTTAAATGATCAGCATATTGAAGAATCAACTAGCCCTTAGAATTCTCCTGTACTTGTTATTAAAAAGAAATCTGGTAAATGGAGAATGGTAACAGACCTTAGAGCAATTAACAAAGTAATTCAGCCAATGGGCTCTCTACAATTTGGAATTCCTTTGCCTACTCTGTTACCAAAAGGAGGTCCTCTCATAGTTATTGATTTAAAAGACTGTTTCTTTTCAATACCCTTACAAGAAAAAGACAGAGAAAGATTTGCTTCCACAGTGTCTACTTATAATAATTCTCAACCAGTTAAAAGATTTCAATGGAGGGTCCTACCACAGGGAATGTTGAATAGCCCAACTCTGTGCCAATATTTTGTACAACAGCCATTAAAAGTGATACGTAAAAAATTTCCTAAATCTATAATTTATCATTATATGGATGATATTTTACTAGCTGACTCAAATGCAGATACTTTAGAAAGAATGTTTGAAGAAGTAAAGAAAATTTTACCTTGCTGGGGATTACAAATTGCTCCTGAAAAGATACAAAGAGGAGATTCTATTAATTATTTAGGATATAAAATAGAGCTACAAAAAATTAGACTCCAAAAGGTGCAAATTAGGAGAGATAGACTACAGACTCTTAATGACTTTCAAAGATTATTTGGAGACATTTCACATCTATGAACTATTGTTGGGCTGAAAAATAATGAACTGAATAATTTGTTCAAAACTTTAGAAGGTGACAAGGACTTAAATAGTCCAAGAGAATTATCACCTGAAGCTGAGAAAGAATTGGCTTTGGTAGAAAAGAAAGTACATGAAGGACATGTGGATCGTATTGATCCAAAGCTGGATTGCATTTTGGTTATTTTACCTTCTAGGCATTCTCCTACAGGAATATTAATGCAGAGGGAAGATATTATATTGGAATGGATATTTTTACCAAATAAATCAAATAAAAAATTAAAAACTTATGTGGAAAAGATCTCTGACTTGATTTCAAAAGGAAAATTGAGACTTCGTCAATTAGCAGGAATTGACCCAGCAGAAATTGTCGTACCCTTAACTAAGGAGAACATTGAAAAATTATGGACAGAAAGTGAACCTTGGCAAAGAGCTTGCAGTAATTTTTTGGGAGAAATTAACAGCAAATATCCCAAAAGCGATAGAATTGATCTTATAAAGAGAGCTGATTGGATCTTGCCTCGAATTGTACGTGAAAAACCCATATCTGGAGTTCGTACATTTTATAGAGATGCCAACAAACAAGGAAAGGCAGGTTATAAATCAGAAAATTTAAGTAAAGTGGTTCAAAGTCCTTATAATTCAGTTCAAAAATCAGAATTGTATGTTATTCTGTTGGTATTAATAGATTTTTCAGAACCTCTCAACATAGTAAATGACTCTCAGTATGCTGAAAGAGTGGTATTACATATTGAGACTGCAGAATTTATCCCTGATGCTTCAGAATTAACTTCACTATTTATTCAATTACAAGATACCATCAGGAAAAGGAGTCATCCTTTATATATAACTCACATTCGATCCCATACTGGTCGGCCAGGTCCTCTAGCACAAGGTAACAATGACATTGATAAATTATTGATAGGAAATGTGCTGGAGGCCTCAGAATTTCATAAAAAACATCATGTCAATAGTAAAGGTTTAAAAAAGGATTTTTCCATAACCTGGCAACAAGCCATAGAAATAGTAAAGAAATGTCCTACTTGTTCCTTTTACAATCAGATGCCATTACCTGCATGATGTAACCCAAAAGGTACTCAGTGAATGAAATCTGGCAGATGGACGTGTTTCACTTTGCAGAATTTGGAAAATTGAAATATGTACACCATACAACCGATACTTATTCAGGATTTCAATGGGCAACTGCTTTGAGTTCTGAAAAAGCTGATTCTGTAATCACTCATTTGCTAGAAGTTATGGCCATCATGGG